>SKCR01016424.1:0-130176 GCA_019454045.1 Zanthoxylum bungeanum | reverse complement strand
TTAGCTACAATATAATGTTAAATTATAAGTAAATAGTAACAATTGGCCTCAATTATGAGGAGCCAATTAGATCTTTTCACCATCTTCCTCAGGCATGTGACAGCAGCTAGCCCCTTTCAACCCCCTTTATGCCCAACCAAACCCTTCTTTTTTTTCCCGGATAGCCCTTTAACCCCTCCCACTTCCTCTTTTCCCCCAAATAAATCCCCCGGGCTCTTCTACACTCCTCAAATCCCTTCTCCTCAAACAGCCCATCCCTCCACTACCCTTGTTTAAACCCATGGTTTTAAACCCTTCAACACTCCCATCACATTCGCTTTAGCTTTAGCTTTCGTCTTCTCCTTTTACCCTTATATTTTTTCATGTTACTTTATTTTATGTTTCTAGTATTATCTGATCTTTTACTTCGGGTTTCCACCCCTACGTGTGTTGGGATATATGCCCTAGAGCTTCATGTATTGTAAAATAGAATTGATTATTGTAATAAGGCCATCATGCTCCCGGGTAAACCAGACCCATGGAGGTTTCTTCCCCTGCGAGTCGGTTGGTGAGTCCCGTTGAGAACCATCAGACCAACTAGCTTGGGTATGGCCGAATGGCCCCCTTGATTACAGGAGTCTCGGGTAAACCGGACCCAGAGAGGTTTCTTCCCCTGCGAGTCGGCTGGTGAGTCCCATTGAGAAATACCCAGGGAGGGCACACATGGGGATTTGTCTGACCATCCCGGATCGGCATATCCATAGCATGCTTAGTCGGGACACTGAATTATAAGGTTCAGAATTATGTTTTGGGAGGCATCGGGCAGGACGCTGCCTCGAAGCACCCGAGTTGTTTTTTTCTTGAATTTGTATGGAGTATGTGCTAAGTCACCTCCATTTTTGGTAACTTTACTTTATTCCAATGTTTATTTTTCGCTGATATCTAGCAAGGGGACGCCCGCGCCAGGATCCGCAGAGCCTCAGAGGTTGAAAATTTCCCTCGTGTAAGTCTCAAATATTCCACCAACTCGGGGCTGGATTCGTTCCGCCGAGTATGCGATGTTCCACCAGCTCGGGGCTGGATTCGTTCCGCCGCGTCTGCGATGTTCCACCAGCTTTGGGCTGGATTCATTTCACCGAGTCTGCGATGTTCCACCAGCTCGGGGCTGGATTCGTTCCACCGAGTTTTTGTTGTTCCACCAACTCGGGGCTGGACTAGTTCCGCCGAGGCTACTGATCTCTCCAACCTCGGGGTCGGGTTACATCCCATCGAGTGCCTGATTTCGGCTTGAGGATGATCCGAGTTGGCACCAAGGCAGATTTCTGTAAAAATCCAAAGGTCAGCCATCTGACGGTCGATCAACACAGTTCTGATTTTTGTAGTTCCCGGCAAAAACTCTCATGCTCATTAGAACCAAGAACTAAGGGACTGATGTTGATAGATATTTCTACGGAAAAGGTTTCTAAACAGTTCGGTAAGGGCAAATGAGGAAATTCTCTTCATCTAGAAGGACCAGGGGTCAGAAGGGTATATGTTGTTCTTCAACCCAGCCTGGAGCTCGAGTATAGGTTTTTTAGGTATGACTGACCAGAAGATGCAACATGGTACCAGCTTTAGAGACCGACAACATCAGAGCCGAAGCCGACCACATTAGACCGGAAGCTCGGCTTAGTTCTGTCTTACTTTCTGGAACAAGTTGATGAGTTCAGATATTTCGGGACAGGACAGAAGTAGTTTGGGAAGCCCGACAGGTCACTTGGCTGACCTCTTGAGGACTGACGTATCAGAGTAGTTGGATTTTTCCCTCAAAAATCAGCTCTCATATTCGAAATTCGACAGGATGTCATCATTAATGAAAAGGCTTAACATAGTACTTTTACGGCGTGATGTGACGGGAAATCAGAGGGTAGACTTTGCTTTCAACGATGGCAAATTGGGGAAGAGAACTTGTCAAATTGCCGGAAATTCGCAGACCTGCGGGGCTGGTGTCATAAAGAAATAGAAACAGTGTTGAATATCCATTAGTATATAAGGGAAGGTTGATCACATTTGTAAGGGTTACAAAAAATTTTCCTTTTGAGAATCACTTGTAAAAAATATTGAAAGAGAACAAATTGCTCGGTTTCTTTAGACCATCACTAAAACAAGTCGGCCGATCTCGGTTTGGTAATAAAAATGAACCCCTCACCCCACTATGTGCCCGTGGACGTAGGCAGGATTAGCTCCGCCGAACCACGTTAAACACACTATGTTCGATTTCTCGTGTTTGTCATGTTTTTTCGCCAAATTTACCTTTGGTCTCCCATAACCAAACAAATTCAAGGTTGAGGGAGGGTTGTCTCGGGAGGATTATCTCGAAACTACCCCTGGGACGAAAATCATTCGTCAACAATCTCAATTTATTCAAAACTTGTAACGCCCAATTAAATTATTTTATAACAATATTTTTAAATTCCAAACATGTAACTCCCATATTAAAATTCACATTTAGAACATACCATTTTCCCAACAAGAAGATTAGACAATTATTGTTTGTTTAGCTACAATATAATTTTAAATTATAAGTAAATAGTAACATTTGGCCTCAATTATGAGGAGCCAATTAGATCTTTTCATCATCTTCCTCAAGCATGTGACAGTGGCTAGCCCCTTTCAACCCTTTTTTTTTTTTGGAAACGATGGAAACCCCTTTATGCCCAACCAAACCCCTTTTTTTTTTCCCGGATAGCCCTTTAAACCCTCTCACTTCCTCTTTTCCCCCAAATAAATCCCTCGGGCCTCTTCTACACCCCTCAAATCTCTTCTCCCCCAAATAGCCCATCCCTCCTACTACCCTTGTTTCAACCTCTGGTTTTAAACCCTCCAACACTCCTCTCATATTCCGTTTAGCTTTCGTCTTCTCATTTTACCCTTATCTTTTTTCATGTTACTTTATTTTATGTTTCTAGTATTATCCGATCTTTTACTTCGAGTTTCCACCCTTACGTGTGTTGGGATATATTCCCTAGAGCTTCATGTGTTGTAAAACAGAATTGATTATTGTAATAATAATAAATGCATTATTCATTTATCAAAGTTGTTTGATTTAAATCGCATATTGTCCAATTGTCTTGTTTACCTTAATTACTCTTGTACTTTCAGACTTAGTGTATATTTGATGCACAAGAGGATCTAAGTCTAAAGTTAGTAATCTAAATAGTCCATAGAGAGCAAACAAATAGGGTATTTTATTTGTGGTATATTTATAACTGTAGTCCATTCTATACTTGTATGACGACCTTGATCCAGAATCGTTCATGTAGTGACATGGGAATGAAGGCACCTTGTATGTGAGATCATATAGGACTTGACTCAGATAAATACGAATGTCTTTTAAAATCTGTTAACCAAAGAAATTCATTTTATCTACTAGATGGCCATATATGGATTCGATCTTAATCCTGAGTCTATTACGAACTCCTTCATGTCAGGCTATGTCCTTTGATTTACCATGGTGAGGTTGGTGTAGCATTCCTGGCCAATAACTACATATTTTGGGGATAAGATTTGGTATGTAGCTGAGAGCGTTTATATATATATATATGCAATTCACTCCTTCTTTCGAGAAGCAGAAGAATATCTCTTTTGAGAATTGATTTGGGACTTGAACAATTTGAGCGCTCAACTTATCTATTACGAATAGAAAGTTTTATGTTTATAATTGTTATGAATTAATTGTTCATTATAGAATCAATGGTGCTTAAGAGACAAAATATTTAGAGAGGTATAACAGACATATGACTCGGCTCTATTTATGAGATATTCGTGAAGGGCTATATCCATATGTAATGACTATATCGATGGACACCAAAGTTGTTCGGCTTATTTTCCATCTACGGTAATAGGATTTCAACTTCGATCTTTTAGTGGAATAACGCGAAGTTAATAATTCTTAATATTTGATTAAAGGGTTTAATTAATACTTCGGAATTATTGGAGCTCGGAACCGTAGGTCCATTTGGTTCTCGTGATAACTCGATTAACTGTAGCAAACTTAATATAATTAGATTGTCTAATAATATGCTCACATTATATTTATATCTTATTAATATGATTAATAATATTTTTGTCACAAATGAAAATAATATTAAATTAGTTTAATATTATGTTTTCTAATATTTTGATTATGAGATAATCAAATAATATTATGAGATAATTATTACATCATAATTGATAATGCATAATTATGAGATAATTATGACATCATTATTGGATAATGGTAAATGCATTATCAAGACAAGCCTTAACGGTTTGCCAAATCATCCACCAAGTTTTTTTTAATTAGTTTTGATCTAATTACCTAACTTAATCCAATGTCTCATTGATTTGGTTGACACTCCATTCAAGTGTGTTTGCCATTCAAAGAGTGAGTGGATATTGGTGGATTGGCTTTGGAATAAAATCTCTACCATTCTCACTCAAGGGTTGAGTAATTAATACTTAGCATTTGGAAAAAGAAATTCAAGAGAGAGCAAAAACATACACAAAAGTTGTGAGTAAGGTAGAGAGAAAATTCTTATTTTCTCATTTGTTGAGATTTGAAAGAAAAACAAGAGTGAATAAGATACTTGATCTTATTCACCATATCTTTCTCAAAGCCAAAAGAATATTGTGACTACATTATTTCTCTAAATAGTTTAGAGTATTATTATTTCTCTAAAAAGTTTAGAGGTTGATCTTTGTGAGTGAAGCCCACATTTTGGTTTGTTGGTTTCGAGATATAGCTCTGAAGATCGGGAGGTTGAACCAAGCGTTGGACATCAAAGGAAATTCATCAAGTGGTTGGTGGAGTTCGGATTCAACAAGGGAGAATGCAAAGAAAATTTTAAATGTCTATACCGGAGCCGGTGCCCACAATAGAAACTTCCGCTACGCTAAGGAAAAGATGTTTCCTTCAACGCGGTGGTTATTTTGTCCAACTAGTTTCAATCTATGTTGGTTTTGTATTTTTGGGTTTCCTGTCATTGTGCAGGTATATGGGCTTTACAACAACAAAATAGAGGATTTACACGACTTCAGATGATAGATAGAAAAGTGGAAGAGACTTTTTTCTATCAATTGATTGCTGCTTATTTTGTAATGATTTTATTCAGTTGCTGTAATGGTCTAGTGTTTACTTTATGCATTATACTTTTTCTCTTATAGTTGTAAAATTTGTATTCACCATTTTTTATCGTGAGGTTGGAAAATCAAGCCGAATCCGTAATTCCTCTACAGCCTTATTAGAATTAGGTGTGAATCCAATTTTGAGAAATAAAATGTATGAGGATTTGACAGGCTAGTCCAAGGACATGACCTTAATTTTTTTCCATTCACATGACGAAAAAATAAAATAAAAAGCTAACACATAGAAGGTAATACTAGTATACTCCATTTTTTGGTGAAACTCCGAGATCATCCTTAATGAACAGTATTCCCTATCGAGCCTCCAACTATGAGATCGTAATTGAAAATATAATCTTGGAAGTTTATGGAGTTCAGGAGAATTTATAACTCTTTGAAAGCTGTTAATAAAGAATCACAAGGCATAATGAATTGTTAATTATTAGATTTTTATAGGGATATCGAAGTGGTAATTAATAATCTTTTCACTATTGCTCGGAGAGGTAGTGAAATACTCTAGGATTCTTGGGTTATAAACTTAGAAATTGAATAGTAGTTAATTTGGCATCGCAAATACATAGTGGATAGTTAGGTGAAATCACACTATAGAATTCATCTCGTAACTGATCTTGCAATAAAAATCGTTTAGTTTCTTATTTGTTTTTGTTTTTAAGTTTCAATTTACTTTAAATTTAGATTGTGTTTCTAGATAAAGTTAGGGTTAGTAATTATATTACTTAGTGCAAATTAGATTTCAATCCATGTGGGTTCGACACTCATACTTTTCATCTACTAAAACTTGACACCATACACTTGTAGTACGATATAAAATATCACAACACTCAATCGGGTAGCACAAACACCGATCGATATACTCACACCCACGCTCAAACTTTGCTCGGAATCTCAAAAACTAAAGAAAAGAAAAACAACAGAGGAACTTTTTTCACAAATTGCTCTGATCTTTCAGTCTCGGTTTCTCAAAAACTAAAGAAAAGTAAAAACATCAGAGGAATTTTTTTCACAAATTGCTCTGATCTCTCAGTCTCTGTTTTGTGTATTTTTTTCTATATTTTCCAAAAAGTGTGACAACCTTTATATAAGAAAAATTGTGACCTTTTGAAATAAATTACAAAAACGTTTTGCACTTATTTTTACGTTTTGCACTTACTTTTTTACGTTTTGCATTTAAATAAAACAAACAAAAAAACGTGTTAAAAAAATAAATAAATGAGAGTGTTACAGAATTGAATAGAAAACATGTTACAAAAAAATAAAGGGCAAAATTGTTGCAATTTTTTTTTAAAAAATTTTAAGGTATTTTCTCCAAAAAAATATCTATACACACCCACACCGAATCGACGGACGACGGCGGCGCGCGTGTGGTTGAACCACTATTAGCCTAGCTCCTCACTTTTTTCACAAAAGTGGGTACCCCTTGGGGACGAAACCCAATTCACTACATAAAACCATATAAACAACAAAATTGGTGTTATAGTTTTCCCATACGAGACTTCCTAATAAATTGTGGTTTTTTTTTTTTTTTTTTTTTTTTTTTGTAACATCTCAATTCATTCAAAACTTGTAACACCCAATTAAATTATTTTATAACGACCTTTTTAAATTCAAAATATGTAACTCCCATATTAAAATTCACATTTACAACAGACCATTTTCCCAACCAGAAGATTAGATAATTATTGTTTGTTTAGATACAATATAATGTTAAATTATAAGTAAATAGTAATATTTGGCCTCAATTATGAGGAGCCAATTAGATGTTTTCATCATCTTCCTCTAGCATGTGATCAGCGGCTAGCCCCTTTCAACCCCTTTATGCCTAACCAAGCCCCTCTTTTTTTCCCGGCTAGCCCTTTAAACCCTCCCACTTCCTCTTTTCCCCCAAAAATAATCCCCCGGGCCTCTTCTACACCCCTCAAATCTCTTCCCCTTCTCCCCCAAACAGCCCATCCCTCCTACTACCCTTGTTTCAACCCCTGGTTTTAATCCCTCCAACACTCCCCTCACATTCGCTTCAGCTTTCGTCTTCTCCTTTTATCCTTATATTTTTTCATGTTACTTTATTTTATATTTCTAGTATTATCCGATCCTTTGCTTTGGGTTTCCACCCTTACGTGGTGGTTATTTTGTCTAACTAGTTTCGATCTATGTTGGTTTTGTGTTTTTGGGTTTCCTGTCATTGTGTAGGTATATGGGCTTTACAACAATAAAATAGAGGATTTACACGACTTCAGATGATAGATCGGAAAGTGGAAGAGATATTTTTTCTATAAATTTATTGCTGCTTGTTTTGTAATGATTTTATTCATTTGATGTAATGGTCTTGTGTTTACTTTATGCATTGTACTTTTTCTCTTCTAGTTGTAAAATTTATATTCACCATTTTTTGTCGTGAGGTTGGAAAATGAAGCTGAATCCGTAATTCCTCTACGGCCTTATTAAAATTAGGTGTGAATCCGATTTTTGACTAGTTATGGGATTAAAAAGTGCATATAGTTTATGTTGTTAGGTTTGATCCTCACTAGACTTGAGTCTCAAGTTCTTCATAAGTATTGTATTCAAGTTCATATGGTTGTATATTTACATCATTGTGGTGTTTGGAGTTTTATTATGAATGAATTTCTTATTTAAAAAAAAAAAAAAAAAAAAAATTGAGGAGCCAATTCAGAGCTCTAAACGATCGGTGTCCATAATACCAAACGTAGCCATAGACAATTTCTGCTATACTAATCACTATCACAATGAATGGTTAAGCATCCACAGATCTTGTAAATCTCGGCAACCAAACATATCATAAATGTTGAGAAATAAAATGTATGAGGATTTGACAGGCTAGTCCAAGGACATGACATTAATTTTTTTCCATACACATGACGAAAAAATAAAATAAAAAGCTAACACAGAGAAGTTAGTATAACTCCATTTTTGGTGAAACTCCGAGATCATCCTTAATGAACAGTATGAATAAGACGTATTCCAAGGCTGAAATATTACTGATAATGTACTTCAAGTTGCAGATAATGTAGAATAAGGCAAGTTACTAATGGATTCCCTATCGAGCCTCCAACTGTGAGATCGTAATTGTATTGGATGACGATGCTTCAAGCATGCTTGATGAAGAATCTGATGCTGATGATTTCCTGTCTGCCAAGAAACCAGGTTGTTTTGGTTGAGGCAGCACAGTCTCACTTCCCAACATCAAAATCACTGATGGCATACTTGGCCTGTCCTCCGGATGCTGTTGCACACACAATAAACTGATGTGGATACATCGTATCACTTCTGAGAGATTGCATGATCCTTTAAAACAAGCATCGATCAGTTGTAAGGGTGTACCTTCATTCCACAACTTCCATGCCTGAAAGATATCAAAACCCTTTTGTCATATATGATCTTAGTTTAAAATATGTCAAAAAGTTACATGCGATTTACTTACATGTCCTATAAGGTTAAGGCTGTTGTCTGAATGATAAAATCCTTTATTTTTCTTTCCACTTAATATCTCCAGCAATAAAATGCCAAAGCTAAAGACATCGGATTTTATTGAGAATAGCCCATCACTTGCATATTCCGGTGCCATATAACCACTTCAGAGGATTATAAAAAGTTACATATTATAAATAGGAGTGAATCATGAAGATGACAAGATAGAAAATACTTACTAAGTTCCAACCACTGTGTTTGTGCTTCTTTCCGTTTCGTCTCCACTAAAAGTTCTGGCCAAGCCAAAATCTGAAATTTTTGGGTTCATATCATGATCAAGTAATACATTACTTGCTTTGAGATCTCGATGTATGATCCTCAATCTAGAATCTTGATGAAGATAGAGAAGACCCCTGGCAATCCCGCAGATAATGTGAAAACGCTTGGACCAATCCAAAAGCTTCCTTCTTGTTAGATCTAGAAATTAAGTATCCTAAGGTTAATACGATTCCAACTTGAATTTTATAAAATCATAATTTTCTAAATCATAGAAACGTCTATAACCAAGGCACAAGCTAGCTGAAAAATTTAACGCATAGACTTATGAAGGATCCAGACCAAAAATGAAACAGTCCAGGCTTTTGTTTGGCATGAATTCATAAATCAACAATTTCTCCTCTCCTTGAATGCAGCAGCCAAGAAGATTTACGAGATTTCGGTGCTGCAGTTTGGAAAATAATATAACTTCACTCTTCAACTCCTTCAATCCTTGATTAGAAATCTTTGAAAGCCTTTTCACGGCAATTTCTTGTCCATCCGCCAGTGTGCCCTGAAAAAATATAGGTGAAATTAATTGAACTGTCCTATGTGATGTATGTACTTCATTCTTGGGATTATTTAACTAGCATGTTGCAATTTTACCTTGTATACAGGTCCAAAGCCACCTTCTCCAAGCTTGTTGTTGATTGAAAAGTTATTGGTGGCATGGGAAATTGTAGCTAACTCAAATAATGGTAGATCCAGGTCTTTGTTTCCATCATTATTTTCCTGATCAGTTTCCCTGTTGTTTTCTGTTCTATCTGAGATAAAAGACCATATAACTTATGTCAACATATGTTGTACAGCAACTGGACTATTTATTTTATTTTTTATTTTTTTTGCTTGATTGAAACCTAATTCCCACAACATCTATGTGAGCAGGGTTCAAACCCCAACTCCAGAGATTTTACCAATTGAATTAGATGGCACTTACTGCAGATATTGGACTATATTAAACTATAAATTATCATTTTGTTGTTTTCAATAACAAGATTCTTTATTTGGAAAACAGCATTAAAACTATTTAATTAACCCAATATGTGTTTTCCAGTGAATATGAAAATGCAAGTAAATACAGATCCAAACACTTGATAGAAAGGAAACTGCTAGCGTAAAAATACAATCAAATGGCTATAAATTTGGGAAAGTAATATTACCTATTATGTGTCTCCTCCTTTTGTGAATGAAGTAGCCAGCTAAAAGCACCACGGCTAACAGAGCAGCAGTAGAAATGACTATCACCACTATCTTTGCCGTAGGCTGACCTGTCACTCCTCGATTGGCGTATTCTGATATAGCAAAGCAAAAAGATTCAAAATACAACAAATTCTAAGCATATAAGCTATAGTCAGAAGCTGCTTTATGTGATAGGAGCCACCTCAATCTGAAATTAAATTAATAATTACACGATAAAAAGAATCTAACTGGAATGGCACTCCTAAATTTTCATTATGGAGTAACATAAACAAGTAAGCAGATACCTATCTCTGAAGCAGACATTCGAATATAGAAGTCCTGCCCACCATCTGGGAAATCTCTCATATCAATCAGATCACCAAACCACATGGCACAACCACTGCCTCCTCCTCTTATATCTGAATTTGTGTACGCCATACAAGAAGAGTTTTTTAAGCATTTCTCCCTGCATTCCTCGATATTCATACTTTTACTGACCCAAGAGTGAGTAGCATCTGGCAACTTTAGCTCAGTAAATTTGATAAAACCATCTTGTCTAGAGTAGTTTAATGTCTTAGTATGCACACAACCTTGAGACCAGTCCAGGTACCCCGGTGATTTAGGTTTGAAACCTTTTAAACATTGGCAAACAGGAGATTCACTAATGATGCAAATGCCATAGGCACCACAAAGACCATAAGTGTCACATAAATCTCTTGGCACATTTGAATACAACTCCCAACTTTGACTTGCTTTACTCCATATGAATCGTTGACGTAAATAGTTGGTTTGGTTCATAACAATCCTTGAGATAACTTCTTTATCTGTGATATTGAATGTGTAGTACAGCTCATCCTCATTAGAAACAAAACTAAACTTGAAAACGGGATTAGGCCTTAATGATGGAGAACTGAATCTAAGGCCATTCCATGGGCCAGTCCTATAAAACTTTGTTGATCCCTTCCACATAACTGCCTCAGGATTGTCTTGTCGTTCAATAGCCAAAATAAAGTCTCCAGGAGACGGGTCGTCTGAGCTCTTCCATGATGTTACACGCCGCTCAAAACCAGTATTTAGATCCCATCCAAGCTTCATTCCTGGTAGCAGTGTGTCAGAAGGATAATCAAAGCTTTGCCAGAAATAAGTTTCAGAATCACCATCTTGTTCACCTCTGAGCACAAGATTTCCTGAATCTAGTAGCTGTAATACCACTGAAGTCTGAGCTTGTTTTCTCATGTGTGCATACCAAACTACGCTCTTGCTCTGGCTTGTTAAAACAAGATTGCCTGTCTTATTTATCATTAACAAGCCAGAAGAGTCGTTGATGGGTCGAAGTCCGTTTGCAACCCAAACAACAGTTTTAAGTGGGATATTTCTGTACCAAATTCCAATATACCGATTCTTGGAAGTACCAGGACTAAAGAAACCAAGCTCAAAGTTCCATCTTTTGAAACTAAGGTCCTGCCATCGCTAAGAGACATAGATGAACTGATGGTGTCAGATGCGAAAGTGAATTCAGACAAGAAAATTAACTTACAACATATGAACAGAACGAAAGTACATCCATTAGTGCATAGGCTTAGAGCTCTCTCTAACAAATTAAATACATATATAACCATGAAGAATGATCCATCTTGGAGTCAATGCTTCCAGACTAATAGTCCCTTGCGAGAACGCAACTAACCTTGAAAAAAAAGTGACTGGTTGATGAAAATTCAACATCTCTATAAATGTGTCAAAACGAGATTGTACACCAGTAAACCAACCCTATGTACTAAGATAATGAAATCATTGCAGGCGACCTTGGATTTAATATGTCAGTACAGCTGTCTGACATTTCAATTCAATCAGTACAGCAGTTTGACGTTTCAATTCATTGAGATGCTTGAGAGAATGGAGCTCTATTTGGTAGAGGTCGCCGGCGGTTCGGTTCGGTTCTATTTTGTGTGGAACCGGAATCGAACCGGTTAATTTCGATTCGGTTCCGGTTTCATACTAAATGTGGAACCGGAATTGGAACCGGAACCGAACCGTTCGGTTCTGGTTCCGGTTCCATTCGGTTTTTTTTTAAATAATAAATTGAGATTAATAAAATAATATAATTTAAAATTATGAATTTGAATTTATATAATAAACTTACATTACATAATTACATTAAATTACAACAGTTCGGTTGCGGGTGACCGTTGGAACCCTAGGGTTCCAATTCTCCAACGTTTTGGAACCACTGGAACCGAACGGTTCCAGCGGTTTCAACCGGTTCGGTTCCGGTTCCAAACCGAAACCTTGGCCTGGTCTACTATTTGGTCC
Organism: Zanthoxylum bungeanum; assembly: GCA_019454045.1. Lineage (NCBI taxonomy): Eukaryota > Viridiplantae > Streptophyta > Magnoliopsida > Sapindales > Rutaceae > Zanthoxylum > Zanthoxylum bungeanum. The sequence goes on along the minus strand of SKCR01016424.1, from coordinate 117,807 downwards.
TCCATTATGTTATTTGTAGTAAAGCAATGATGTATTTGTTGTTGGGAAATAAATTCATACCTTGTAAATTCCATCAATTATCTTGTACAATTTCATTAGAGAGGCATGTCTATGATACCCAAGGGTATCACATACCCTTGCGTATCAACGTTGCATGTTCAATGCAACTTTGAGCATTGAACATGCAACTTTGAGCATTAAACATGCAAATTATATCAATAAATATGAATTTTTTTAAAACATGAAATTAGTTGCATGTTTATTGGTAAAAGTTGCATGTTCAATGCTCAAAGTTGCATTGAACATGCAACTTTGAATCTAAGGGTATTTGATACCCTTGGGTATCATAACATTAGCCTTCATCAAAAAGTATTTATTGTAAAGTTTCGCATATAGATTTCACTTTCCAAGTTTCTTCAATCACGTGATATTTACACGCCAATAGTGTCCTAGTGAATAGTGCAATACTTGTTGGGCTCTTATCTCCCAGCATCATGAAAATGATTGAAAAAAAAGTACGGAATTTAGAACTATCTGTTAGTTCCATTTTTGTTGGTAATTTTGTAACAAAACAAGTTCAATTTGTTAGCGACATGGTTGCGTATTTTATATAGATAAATAAGGTTTCAGGACTTACTGGAATTAAATCAGGGCCAAAACAGCGAAAAACGGAGCAAAATGGCAAAATTATCATTTGAGCGTCGCGACGCGCAAAACTTCTGCGTCGCGACCACTAAAATGAGCCTGACACGTGTCAAAATTAGAGAAGATTGCTATCATACGCACTTGCTAACATGCGTCTGCCACGTGTCAATATCACAATAATCTTGCTAACATACACCGGACACGTGTCATCATCCCATTCTGTCGACAATACACGCCATTGCTTACGTCAGCATCGCGACGCAAATAACTTCACGCGTCGCGACGCCAAGCCAATAATTCAGTCTGTCGACAGCCGCGTGCCACGTGTCAGCATCTCAGCGAAGCCGTGTACACGTGTCTTCAATCAACGGCTCATTGCGACGCGCAAGGTTGCACCCGTCGCGACAGGTGGACAAAAAATTTGCCTATAAATTAAGGCCGAAAGCAGAATTCCAATTCATACCTTCTTCTGGGGATTTCCTTAAGAATACTAAAAAGATTGTATCTTGTTTTTTATTTACAGCTTTTTGTATTTAATTTTTATTTTATGCAATAGTTCTTTCTTTATTTTACTTTTCAGTCTTTATTTTTACTTTTTAGTATGAGGAGGTAACTCCCCTCTGCTGGGGTGAAGGGTAAAGCTTTTATTACTAATATTTAGATTAATCTCATTTAATTATAATATATTAACTATTCTAAAACCTGACTTAATGGGATACCGCTTTTATGGTCCGTTGGACTTAATTAAATTAATAACCTGACTAAACTAGATATTGTCTTTATGGTCAGTTGGAATTAATCATAAATCTGACTTAATCAGGATACCGCCTAAATGGTTGGTTGGTAATGTCATGCAAAGTTAATATATTATAATAAGAGAGGTATCTAAATTAGAAGTAATAAAAGTGGAACCTCTAACCCCCATCATTTTCTTTATTTTTTTATTTACCTTTTTAATTTCCAAGCTTTACTTTATGTCATTTACTTTATTTATGTCTTTACTAATCCTAGATATGTGTTGTAACTAAATACCATATCTGGGGTTGTGATGAATTCCAATATCACCGGTTTATAAGAGATTATTTTATGACTTGGGTAATATAAATGTTTATTTATTGAGACTTAAGCTTAATGCTTCTTGTTAACTGGCCATTAATAAGATTGATCTTGTAAACTTAAAATAAACTTGACGAAGGAATTTTAGGTTTCAGCCTTAGACTCAATAGCTCACGATCTCACCTCGGGGCATGGTGACCTTTAGGTAGATTTCCTTACAGGATAGACATATACCTGTCAGGCGGGGGTAGCCACAATTGGAACTTAATCCTAATGAATTCAGGTAACTTGGTTAAAATAGACATATGATTAATTGGATTATTTGGGTGTTTGCATCTGACAATCGACATAGGTTTTTGCATACTTTCGTGTTCCAAGTTAATAAACAGATATATTGCACAAACATGAGATAACCACTTCATCTTTAAAAGATATTGGAATGATTCACAACCCTAGATAGTTTAATAATATTGAATTTTCCTTTTATTTACTTTCGCACTATTTTATTTACTTGTTTTCAGACAAAAATCACCATCCAATCGAAAATCAATCTATTAGAGTGTAAACATTTAACGTCATAAATTAATAACTAAGGTATTAAGTCCTCGTGAGATCGATACATTTTATACTACTTGAACGATACGTGCGTTTGCGTTACGTGAGTGATTTCACCGATCAAGTTTTTGGCGCCGTTGTCGGGACTTATTTATCTTTCACTATTAATTTTGGGGCTAGATACCTTTGCCTGTGTCTAAATTGTTTTTACTTATTATTTTTGTTTTCTTGTATTTCAGGTTCTCAGACAATACATGAGATGAACCAGAAGCTTTGAAATCCGACCGTTTGACCCAGAAATTGAAAGAACCATCAGTCAATTGAGAATGGAAAGGCGAGAAGGTCAAGAAGCACTAATCAACATGGAACCTGAACCTTTGGAAGTTACACCACCAATTCTCATTCGAGACAGAACTATTCTAGTGGTTGACGGCTTCATTTCATGTATTGTACTTCCTCATGTACCAGCAAATACGTGTGACATTAAAACATGCATCCAGATGATAGAACAGTCAGTTCAGTTTGGGGGGAATGCAACTGAAGATCCTAATGCCCACATCAGCAACTTCCTGGAAGTTTGCAGCACTTTCAATTACAACCGAGCAGCTGAAGAAGCAATGAGACTGTGTATGTTTCTATATTTCTTGAAAGATAAAGCTAAGGCTTGGCTACATTCACTACCAACAGGTTTCATCACAACTTGGAACACTCTTGCCACCAAATTCCTTGCAAAGTACTTTCCTCAGCCACAACTGCAAAGCTGAGGAATGATATAACATCTTTTGTACAACATGACTCAGAATCCCTCTGCGAAGCTTGGGAAATGTATAAGGAATTGCTCCGGAAATATCCTCACCATGAGATTGCAAAATGGCTACAAGTCCAAACCTTCTACAATGGACTTTCTGGACTAATGGGAACCACAATAGATGTTGTTGCTGGAGGAGCTTAATGGCAAAATGAGATGATCAAGCCTGTGACTGAATTGAAGAAATGGCCAACAGAAATGAGCATGATCAAACGAATAGCAGGAATTTACGAAGTTGGATCCAACACAACATTGAGTGTAAATTTGGATCAGATTTTCAAAAGTCTGGATACTCTTAACATGAAGGTTAATGCTGGATCCACAAGTTCACCATAAGGAGGAGCTCCAGAGGCAGAATTATACAACCAACATGATGAGACGGTGAATTATGTCAGCAATTTCAACAAACAAGTGGACAATCTATATTCCAACACCTATAACCCAGGGTGGAGGAATCATCATAATTTCGCATGGAACAACAATTCAGGGCAAACGAACAATCCACCACCAGGATTCCAACAGCAAAATAAGGGCCAAGAGTATGAAAAGAAGCCAAAAATAAAAGATATGCTTGCAGAGATGTTTAACAAGCTAGATGCAAAATACGACTCTCATGCAGTCAAAGATGATCAAGCATGGGACTTAATTGAAGAAATGGCCAACAACAATTCTTTCTGGCCAACAGAAATGAGCATGATCAAACGAATAGCAGGAATTTATGAAGTTGGAGCCAACACAACATTGAGTGTAAATTTGGATCAGATTTTCAAAAGTCTGGATACTCTTAACATGAAGGTTAATGCTGGATCCACAAGTTCACCATAAGGAGGAGCTCCAGAGGCAGAATCATACAACCAACATGATGAGACAGTGAATTATGTCAGCAATTTCAAAAAACAAGAGGACAATCTATATTCCAACACCTACAACCCATGGTGGAGGAATCATCCCAATTTCGCATGGAATAACAATTCAGGGCAAACGAACAATCCACCACCAGGGTTCCAACAGCAAAATAAGGGCCAAGAGTATGAAAAGAAGCCAAAAATAGAGGATATGCTTGCAGAGATGTTTAACAAGCTAGATGCAAAATACGACTCTCAAGTAGCCAAATATGATGTTATATTTCAATCCCAAACAACATTAATTCAAAGTCAAGCAGCATCTTTGAAAACACTGGAGAATCAAATGGGACAACTGGCCAATGCTCAGAGTTATAGACCTCAAGGTACATTTCCTAGCAACACAGAACCAAATCCAAGGAACATTGGGAAAGAGCAATGTCATGCCATCACCTTGAAATGCGGTACTGAGATCAACAAAAATGTTGGAGTCAAGGCAACTGTTGAGGAAGTTCCAAAAGAAAGCAGCGAAGCAGATCCACAGATGAAAGAAAAAGAAGCAAAAGCAAATGATCAAGAAAGATTCACTCTACCTCCACCTTTTCCACAGCGTCTCCAGAAAAACAAACTAGACAAGCAGTTTGCTCGATTCTTGGAGATCTTCAAAAAGCTGCATATCAACATTCCATTTGCAGAACTGTTGGAACAATTGCCCAGCTATGTCAGATTCATGAAAGATATTCTTTCACGAAAGCGAAGATTGGGAGATTACGATACAATAGCATTGACAGAAGAATACAACGCCATCATTCAGAGGAAGCTTCCTCCAAAGTTGAAAGATCCTGGAAGTTTCACCATCCCTTGCACCATAGGAGAACATAACTTCGGTAAGGCTTTGTGTGATTTAGGTGTTAATGTTAACTTGATGACTTTTTCTATTTACTGGAAACTACAAATTGGAGAAGCAATGCCCACCTCAGTCTCTCTGCAACTTGCTGATAGAACGCTCACATTTCCGAGAGGTGTAGTTGAAGATGTGCTGGTCAAATTTGACAAATTCATTTTCCCAGCAGACTTTATCATCCTTGACATGGAGGAAGACGAAGACGTGTCCATCATCCTCGGGAGACCATTCTTTGCTACAGGTCGAACCACTATTGATGTACAAAAAAGAGAACTAATCATGAGGGTACAAGACCAAGAAGTAACATTCAATATTTTCAAAGCCATGGAATTCCCGAATGAATAAAGGAAGGGGGAATGTTTCAGACTTGATGTGACAAATAGTACCGTCCAGAGCTCTGATTCAATGCAAAGTTCCACTGATAAACTTAAAGCATATCATCTGCCGGTGGAGCCTGAAGATAAAATGTACTGCGCACTGAACAAGTTAAATATTGAACTCAAGAAACTGAAGAGAAACGGTTCCACCAACTCAACGAATTGGAGGAATTTCACATACAGCCTTTTGAGAATGCCAAACTGTACAAAGAAAAGGCCAAGAAGTGACACGATGAGAAGTTAGTATGCATTCAACTGGAACCAGTGCAGCGGGTACTGTTAAACAAATCAAGATTGAAACTCTTCCCTAGGAAGCTAAAATCACGGTGGCCAGGTACATTCTTAATCACTCAACTTTTATCAGATTAAACCGTTGAGTTACATGATCCCAACTCTAACAAAATATTCAAAGTTAAAAGCAAGCGTGTCAAGCACTACTGGGAAGAATCATTTGAGTGACAAAAATAAAGTGTCACACTTTTAGATCTAGCCTAATGTTCGGGCAGTCATATCTAGCTGATGACGTTAAACTTAGCGCTAGCAGGGAGGCAACCAATGCAATTTGTGTATATATTAAGATTTGGTGTGTTTTATTTTTGTGTGTTTAATTTTTGCAGGTAAAGTCACATTTCAGGATGGAAGACGTTCTCGCAAATCTTCACAAGAATTTTCCTTCTCTCTCTCAAAATTCTCTGATGAAAGTCTACAAATCTCGCATGGAACGAATGAGACTTCTGATGATCAAAGGTATTCCTAATGACATTCATTGGTTAATTGAAGCACAGGTCCGTTTGGCAGGTGAGTCCTCTGACTCTTTTATTTCATATCTGCCTGGTTTAGGAAAACACACCTATGCTAAGAAAAGAAGAGCTAAAAAATTAGGTGTTTGCTATAAATGTGCACGCATGACATGTAATACTCGTTTTCGTTCTTTAGGAATGGTGTCTGATAATCGCGAAGATAAAATTAAATTCATTATGGATGACATGAGTAAGGAGTCTTTGGATGACATATCATTGACTCTTGAGACGCATCCCAGTGCATATATCTATCACGCAATTTTCATGTTACATGAACAGTTTTGAAAAGAAAGACAACAATTAAGTCATGGGAATCTAACTTTAAAAGATCCTGTTTGCCAATTTATAAGAAAATTGGATATGAAGTTTATCATTGATGCATAGACGTCATTCAAGCGGTTACTTCTTGTAAATATCATTATCTCTTTGTTTTTAACTAATAATTGTGATTTGTTTTGTTATTTTCTCCGACAGGATCCAGATTTTTTGACTTTCACGATATATTTTAATGTTTAACTAATAATTGTCATTTCACAGGTACTATTGTTATTACTACTCACCCTTTTTCAGGTTCTATAAATTCAGCTCGTTATTGAACTCTTGAAGACATCGAGATTTGAGAAATAAATACATTAAAAAAATGGAAGCAACCTCAAGAAGACGAGTTGTTAACATATGTGTGTTTTGCGGTACTAGTGTTGGATTTAAACCAGAGTACGTTGAGGCAGCATAGAAATTGGGTAGAGTCATAGCTAAAAGGAATATGCACTTAGTATATGGCAGTGGCAATCTTGGACTAATGGGGTACATTTCAAGGGCTGTACAAGAATGAGGTAGTCAAGTTCTGGGAATCATCCCAAAATCTTTGACAGAGGCGAATCTTATAGAACCATCAAATGAAGATGAACTTATCGTGCCAGGTATGTCTGAACGACTGGTTGAAATGATTAATCGTGTTGATGCTTTTATTGCTTTGCCATGTGGCTTGGGCACGATGGAGGAAATTTTTACAATACTATCTTAGGCAAACTTGAACATACACTAGAAACCAATTGGATTGTTTAACGTTGATGGATTTTGTGAATTTCTTTGTGTGTTTCTTGATGATGCCCGGAGAAATGGGTTCGTGTCAAAACCTATAAAAGATATCCTCTTCACTGCCAAAACTGCCAATGATTTAATTGACCAAATCTTAGCCTTTGAACCATAAATTGACCATATCATTTCTAAGATAAACTAGTCCGATAATGATCGTGGTAAGAAGCGTAGGATAAATCTGGATCTTAACCTTTAATTTTCTTTTAAGATGTAGAATTTCAGCTAACCAGATACTATTTTCTGAACTATTCTTCTACTTTTTAGACATTGGGGATAATGTCTCAATTAGGTTTGAGGGAGATGAATAGTTGACTAGTATCTTGTTTTTATTTTTCGTTGTGTTGTTTTTATTTTATTTTTAGTCAAAAATTTTTAAAAAAATTCAAAAAAAATAAAACAATTAAAAAATAAATATTTTGTTTTTGTGTTTTTTAACTTGACTAATCAGGTGAAATTGGTGTGAGATAGCTGAGTAAGGAATTTTCACTCCTGAGACGTATCTCAACCTATTTCGTAACATGTTAATTTTTGTTTATTTCCTTTTGAATTATTTAATTTGTGAATTCTCCATAATACTGATTAAAATTGGATCTTCATATGCTCAGTTGACAGGTATTATCAACATGCTTGGTAACATACAACCATGAGTTGTAAGTGAGAATTTTGTAATATTCAGTGCTCTAGTTTAATTGGATGAAGCATCTAAAAAGCAATGGAATTAAAAAAAGGAAGAAAAAAAAAAGAAACATCTGAAATCTGAGTAATTAAGTCCGTAGGGGTGTCTTAACACCTATTGCCCTAAAGTCAACCGGCTTAGGAGTCACTGGCCCAAAACTCGCTACATGGATTGAAGATGTTGTAAATAATAATAATAATAATAATAATATATGAAATCCGAGTAATTAAGTGTGTAAGGGTGTCTTAACACCTATTGCCCTAAAGCCAACTGGCTTGGGAGTCACTGGCCCAAAGCTCGCTACATGGATTGAAGATGTTGTAAACAAAAAAAAAGTTCCATTGCTAAAAAGGTGTGAATTCTGATATAACTTTAGAACAAAAATACTACTCTCTTTTCAACTGCACTTATGAATATTGTGGGCACAATGAGCTGATTAATACCTTGTTGGTTGTGTATATGGAGAATGGTAAAAATAATCGGAGAATTTACTTATTTGGTAATTTAGAAAGAAAGAAAACAACTATTAACTTGGATAATAAATTTCACTTGTTTAGTCATTAACTTGTTTGAACATTTTTGCTTTTGTGTGCATTTGACGTTTGTGGCTATATGAGACTACAACTCGTCCATTAAGGACACCTAAGGATTTAAAGGCTTGTTGCATACGCTAAATGAAATTTTGATCCCTACGAAAGCGGCTTAGTTTAATTTTATTTTAAAGTTATTTGTTATATTTTATTTTTTTGTTTTGCTCGAGGACTAGCAAAATGTTAGGTTTGAGGGTGTGATAAGCGGTAAAGATATCAATATTTTCCACCCCTTTGACTTAATATTTTGAATAGTTTCCTGAGTTTTGTGAATATTTTGATATTTTTTGTGCATTTTGTAGATAAATAAGGTTTCAGGACTCACTGGAATCAAATCAGGGCCAAAACGGCGAAAAACAGAGCAAAAGGGCAAAACTATCATTTGAGCATCATGACGCCAACGCTTTTGCGTCATGACCGCTAAAATGAGCCGGACACGTGTCAAAATCAGAGAAGATTACTATCATACGCACTTGCTAACATGCAGCTGCCACGTGTCAACATCATAGCAATCTTACTAACATACGCTGGACACGTGTCATCATCCCATGTTGCTGACAATACATGTTATTGCTTACATCAGCATCGCGACGAGAAAATCTTCACATGTCGTGATACCAAGCCAAAAATTCAGTCTGCTGACAACTGAGTGCCACGTGTCAGCATCTCAGGGAATCTGTGTACACGTGTCTTTAATCAACGGTGCTCGCGAAAAGTAAGGTTGCACGCGCTGCGACGCGTGGACCAAATATTTGCCTATAAATTGAGACCGAAATCATAATTCCAATTCATACCTTCTTCTGGGGATTTCCTTAATAATACTAAGAAGATTGTATCTTATTTGTTTATTTACAGCTTTTTATATTTAATTTTTATTTTATGCAATAGTTCATTCTTTAATTTACTTTTCGGTCTTTATTTTTATTTTTTAGTAAGATGAGGTAACTCCCCTCTACTGGGGTGAAGGGTAAAGCTTTTATTAATAATATTTAGATTAATCTCATTTAATTATAATATATAAACTATTCTAAAACCTGACTTAATGGGATACCGCTTTTATGGTCGGTTGGACTTAATTAAATTAATAACCTGACTAAACTAGATACCGCCTTTATGGTCAGTTGGAATTAATCATAAATCTGACTTAATCAGGATACCGCCTAAATGGTCGGTTGGTAATGTCATGCAAAGTTAATATATTATAATAAGAGAGATATCTAAATTAGAAGTAATAAAAGTGGAACCACTAACCCCAGCATTTTCTTTATTGCTTTATTTACCTTTTTAATTTCCAAGCTTTACTTTATGTCATTTACTTTATTTATGTCTTTACTAATCCTAGATATGTGTTGTAACTAAATACCATATCTGGGGTTGTGATGAATTCCAATATCCCCAATTTATAAGGGGTTATTTTATGACTTAGGTAATATAAAGGTTTATTTATTAAGTCTTAAGCTTAATGTTTCTTGTTAACTGGCCATTAATATGATTGATATGGTAAACTTAAAATAAACTTAATGAATGAATTTTAGGTTTCAGCCTTAGATACAATAGCTCACGATCTCACCTAGGGGCATGGTGACCTTTAGGTAGATTTCCTTACAGGATAGACGTATACCTATCGGGTGGGGCAGCCACAATTGGAACTTAATCCTAACGAATTCAGGTAACTTGGTTAACATAGACATATGATCAATTGGGTTATTTGGGTGTTTGCATCTGACCATCGACATAAGATTTTGCATACTTTCGTGTTCCAAGTTAATAAACCGATATATTGCACAAACATGAGATAACCACATCATCTTTAAAAGATACTGGAATGATTCACAACCCTAGATAGTTTAATAATATTGAATTTTCGTTTTATTTACTTTCGCACTGTTTTATTTACTTGTTTTCAGACAAAAATCACCATCCAATCGAAAATCAATCTATTAGATACTTTTAAACATTTAACGTCATAAATTAATAGCTAAAGTATTAAGTCCTTATATGATCGATATATTTTATACTACTTGAACGATACGTGCGCTTGCGTTACGTGAGTGATTTCACCTATCATCGCGTGATTGATTTTGATGATTCAATACGAGTGAAGTCTTCGACGCACAACAGCGAGACATTACAAAAAGATGTCGAAGCACAACGGTGGTGAAGAGCGAAGAATGTGAAGACTGTCGCATATTGAAGAATTTATGTGAAGTTTTAGCTTTAGGCTCTAATTGTATTGTGAATTGATTATTCAAGTTCCTAACTTATAGGATACATGCACATCCACTTAGATGCATTAGGTTCATGTACAAAAAGTCTTAAAACCTTCATATATGTATTTTTGATACAGAGACCGACATACCGGTCCCATACCGGTGAGATGCTTTGTTTTGCACACTCACTGGAACCGGCACAGACCAAATCGGTCATAATATCGGTCATCATACCGGTGAACCTGGAGAATGCATAGATACTGAAACTAGTACATACCAAACCGATCTCCATACTGGTCACATATCGGTGAGCCTAACAGCTAGTTCCAAACTAGAACTGGCATGACCTAAACTGATCATCATATCGGTGACCATACCGGTTAACCCTGCATGTTGTACAACTATTGGAACCGGCATATACCAAACTAGTCTTCATATCGGTGACCATACCGGCCTAACGGATATGTTGATAATGGTAATATAGTCGTTGAGAGCCATTACTATGCTAGACCGGCATACCGGTGTCTAGAGACCGGCATACCGGTCTCAGACATATAATTGGGATTTGTCTCATATTTTATAATAAATTGAGCCCCAATTCATTTTTCCTGGGTTAGAGAAGTGACACAACCTTCATATACATTCTAAGAGAGCAAAAACAAGAGTGTTCTATAAACCTTCTTAATCATACACACTCTACATCAAGCTCACACACTACACCTTCATATATTTGTAGTGAGCTTAGAATACATGGGTAAGTAGCTCACACTTAGAATCTTCATCATCTTTGTGAGTGCCCAATGGTGTTTACAAACTTTTTATTCAAAACACTTGTGGTTTGTGAAATCCCATCTTTTGGGTAATTGTAAAGGTTATTGAGTGAGCCTATGAACAAAACTCATACTTGATATTTTTAAGTGAACCTTTATCTAAAACTCAAAGTGTAAGGGTTTGGAGTGAACTTTGTGTAAAAATCTTGGTTGTGGATGAGCCACGACCAAACCGATATTATAACCGGTTTTATCTGTGTCGGTTCCAGTGAGTGTGTAAAAAAGAGCATCTCACCGGTATGGGACCAGTCTCTATACTGGTGAGCCTAAAAGTTCCTTACTGGAACCGGCATGACCTAAACCGGTCATTATATCGAAGACCATACCGGTTAACCCTGCATATTGCACAGCTACTGGAACCGATGCGGACCAAATCGGTCATAATATCGGTGACCATACCAGCCTAACGGATATGTTGATAATGGTAATATAGTCGTTGAGATTCGTTACTATGACCGACCGACATACTGGTGTATGAGACTAGCATACTGATTTCAGACATGGAATTAGGGACTGCCTTGTATTTTATTATAAATTGAGGTTCTAATTCATTTTTGCTGGGTTAGAGAAGTGACACAACCTTCATATACATTGTAAGAGATCAAAAACAAGAGTGTTTTATAAACCATCTAAATCATACACACTCTACATCAAGCTCAAACACTACACCTTCATATATTTATAGTGAGCTTAGAATACTTAGGTAAGCAACTCACACTTAGAATCTTCATCATCTTTGTGAGTGCCCAAGTATGTTTAAAAACATTTTATTCAAAACGCTTGTGGGTTGTGAAATCCCATTGTTTGGGTAATTGTAAAGGTTGATGAGTGAGCCTACGAACAAAACTCATACTTGAGGTTTTTGAGTGAACATTTATCTAAAACTCAAAGTGTAAGGGTTTGGAGTGAACCTTGTGTAAAAATTTTGGTTGCGGGTGAGCCACGGTAAAAATGCGGTTGATAGTGAAAAGCTTCAAGTGCGGTTTGAGGGAGTGGACGTAGGCATTGTTGACCGAATCACTATAACTCACAGTGTTATTTTCTCTATCCCTTAACTATTTACTTATTGCTAGCTTTCATTTATTTACATGCTTATTAGTTAGAAGCTTGCATATAGGTTATTTATCGAAATGGAGAAAATCAACCTAAGGCTTAATTGGTAAAAGTAGTTAAAATCGACAAAGATTTTAAATTCCTTATTATTAGACAATAACTCAATTCACCCCCCCTCTTGGGTATATAGAGTTTGTTTATCGTTAGTGCTTGTAGGTAATTTCAATTGGTATCAGAGCGAGGTTTTCTCAACAAAGACTTAACCATCCGAGAAATCATTCATGGCTTCTACAAGAAACTCTTCAAATCTTGCCGAGGGGTTTTCTATTACAAGACCTCCATTCTTCACCGGAACCGACTATAATTATTGGAAGATGAGGTTTTTTAACTACATTTTAGCCGTAGATACACAATCCTTCATGGTGATCACACGGGGTGTAAGAATGCCAATGAAAAGGGATAATAATGGTATGGAGATTCATAAGCCTCATATTGAGTGGACCGATGAGGAACTTGCACAAAGCTCCATAAATGTTAAGTCACTTAACCATCTCATTTGTGCCATTTGAACGTAGTTAAATTAACAAGCTTTCAGAATTTGGAAATGCACATGAGTTATGGAAGTCTCTAGAAATGGTCAACGAGGGCACAAGCCAAGTGAAGGAATCAAAGATCAACCGATTGTGTGTGAATTAGATAGTTTCAAAATGGAATTCGAGGAAGAGATTGATCACATGATTTTCAGGTTTACAATCATTATAAACCATCTAGGAGCTTTGGGGAAATCATTGGGCCAACTGATCAAGTGAAGAAAATTCTTAGGTCACTCCCGAAAGAATATATAAGCTACACATCCTCCATCAAATAAGCAAACGACATGAACAATTTGAAGCTAGATGATTTGGTCAGAAAATTACTTGAATATGAATTGAAGATCAAAATGGATCAAAAAGAGGAGGATGAGATAAGAATAGGGAAGAATATAGCATTGATAGTAAAAAATAAGAGATGATGCTAGTTCAAGTAATGAAGAAGTAGATAGTGATGAGGAGCTAGCACATATGAAAAATAAATTCAAGAAGTTCCTCAAATCCGAAAAGCTTAAAGGAAAATCAAGAATGAATGAGAAGAAGAAAGAAGAAAAATGGCCACAGAAGAAGAAATTAATTTCCTATGAGTGTGAAAAACCGGGTCATATAGTTACCGATTGCCCGCTAAGAAAATTTAAGGGGAAATCCAAAAAAAAGCATTGAAAGCTACTTCCACTTGGAGCGATAGTGATACTAGCTCAAGCTCATCCGATGAGGAAACTAAAGAGAAAACAATTCTCACCTTTATGGAAATCGAGGATGATGACTTCTTCTTTGAAAGCGAAGAAGAAAATGTAGATAACTCTCTTAAATATAATGAATTGCTAGATGCTTTTAATGAATTACATGAGTTATGTGAAATGCTTAAAAAGAAATATAAATTGATTAAAAATGAGCATTTATCACTTAAAAATGAACATGCATCTTGTATGGATAAAATTCATGCTTTAGATAATGATATTATTTGCTTAAAGGCAACACATGAAAAAGAAATAACATGATTAAATGATGAAAATGTATGTTTAAAAGATTAAAAAAAAAAAAAAACTTGAACTTGAAAATAGAATATCGGACATGCCTTCTAGCTCAAAAACATATAATTATGAATCTATTTTAAATGAAAATCTTTCTTTAAACAAAAAGATAAAAGATTTGTAAAATATTGTTAGTAAATTCACATTGGAAAAGATAAATTTTGATATGTTATTTATATCCCAAAAATGTGCTTATAATAGAGAATGATTAGGATATAAGCCTTACGACAAGAGAAAATTTTTGAAGAATTATTTTGTTAAGGCATCTGATTCTCATGATAATATTTCTATCAATGAAAATGTCACATATCATGCATGTAATAAAAAGGGACATATAATTTTTGAGTGCATAAATAAAAATGTGATTAAAAATACATGGATTCCTCAAGGAATCGAGATTAACCCCAATGGACCCAAGAAATGTTGGGTACCAAAGTGCACTTGATAATTTTGTAGGGGGAACCTTGGGAAGGATCATAAAGAAAATTGTGAATTGATCCCAAAGGCTCAAAGAGATGAGAAATGATAACGGTAATAGGTAAAATCTGTATTCATAGAAACATTGGTATTGTTTCCTCCAACTTGTAGTAGTATGTATATTTTAATTTGTATAAAATTTTGAAGCATACTAATGATTAGACAAGTAATCAACCTTCTATTGGTATCGATTTTCATTTGATATCATTATATGCTTTAATCATATATTTAACCCCATTTAGTATAAATTAGTATCACATTGAATTTATTGAGTTAAATGATATATATGTGATTACTTAATTGATTTGCATTGAATTTGCCTTTTCCATTGAACATATTTGAATGAAAATGAAATGCATGTATGTTGACATAAATTTTAGATTGATATTATGAAATGCATAAATATTTGATTTTTTAATTATTTGGTATCATGAAATGCATGAATATTTACTTCAATTGGTAAAATTTTGATGACCTATGCATGCTTTTTACATATTATGGTAAAAATGAGAAAATGGAGAGAAATCATTAAAAATGAATTGTCTAACTGATATTTATTGGTATAAAGTTTGAGAAATTTGTCTATGCATGATTTCTACATTTTATGGCAAAATGGGGAAATTCTAAATGTGCATATTTATAAATTATACATGTGAAAATTTATAAATTCTAAATGTGCATATTTACTTGGTATCTCATTTGCATTTAATTCTTGCTTCTCCACGTTTTGATAATGTCAAAGGGAGAGAAATCATTAGAAATGAGTTAAAACTTGTGTTACTCTCACCCTTGTATTAAGGGGGAGTAAATGTACTAATGTGTTTGTCTAAGTCTTATAGAACTATATTGAAGACAATCACATATTGAGGGGGAGCAAAATCTTCAAATTTGGACTCTCAGAAGCTCATAAGTTTAAGGGGTGGCCATCATAAAAAAGGAGGAGATTGTTAGCGACATGATCGCGTGATTGATTTTGATGATGCAATACGAGTGAAGTCTTCAACGCAACAACGAGACATTACAAAAAGATGTCAAAGCACAACGGTGGTGAAGAGCGAAGAATGTGAAGACTG
The DNA here is from genome assembly GCA_019454045.1 of Zanthoxylum bungeanum. Taxonomy (NCBI): domain Eukaryota; kingdom Viridiplantae; phylum Streptophyta; class Magnoliopsida; order Sapindales; family Rutaceae; genus Zanthoxylum; species Zanthoxylum bungeanum. The sequence goes on along the minus strand of SKCR01016424.1, from coordinate 102,189 downwards.
GCGCATATTGAAGAATTTATGTGATGTTTTAGATTTGGGCTCTAATTGTATTGTGAATTGATTATTCAAGTACCTAAGCTTATAGAATACATGCACATCCACTTAGATGCATTATGTTCATGTAAAAAAAGTCTTAAAACCTTCATATCTGCATTTTTGATAAAGAGACCGACATACCAATCCCATACCGGTGAGATGCTCTGTTTTGCACACTCACTGGAACCGACACAGACCAAACCGGTCATAATATCGGTCACCATACCGGTGAACCTGGAGAATGCATAGATATTGGAACTGGCACATACCAAATCGGTCTCCATACCGGTCATATATCGGTGAGCCTAACGACTAGTTCCAAACTGGAACTGGCATGACCTAAACTGATCACCATATCGGTGACCATACTGGTTAACCCTGTATGTTGCACAACTACTGGAAACGGCTCGGACCAAATCGGTCATCATATCGGTGACCATACTGGCCTAACGAATATGTTGATAACAGTAATATAGTCGTTGAGAGCCGTTACTACGCTAGAACGACATACCGGTGTCTGGAGACCGGCATATCTGTCTCAGACAGGGAATTGGGAATTTTCTTGTATTTTATTATAAATTGAGCCCCAATTCATTTTTGTTGGGTTGGAGAAGTGACACAACCTTCATATACATTCTAAGAAAGCAAAAAAAAAATAGTGTTATATAAACCTTCTTAATCATACACACTCTACATCAAGCTCACACACTGCACATTCATATATTTATAGTGAGCTTAGAATACTTGGGTAAGTAGCTCACACTTAGAATCTTCATCATCTTTGTGAGTGCCCAAGTGTGTTTACAAACATTTTATTCAAAACACTTATGGTTTGTGAAATCCCATCGTTTGGGTAATTGTAAAGGTTGTTGAGTGAGCCTACGAACAAAACTCATACTTGAGATTTTTAAGTGAACCTTTATCTAAAACTCAAAGTGCAAGGGTTTGGAGTGAACTGTTGGGGTTTTATTTGTAATTACAGGGTTAGCGCAGCGGAACGCGAAAAAATGATTTTTCCGATTTCAAATTTTTTTCTTGGAACAATAAAATAAACTTATTTATTTAATTAACCAATACTTAAATTATGAAATTACAACCCAAGAAATCATATTTCTTTTAATTATAAAATTGCCCCAAACTATTTGCAAATTAATTATTTTAGTTTTAAATATGTCAATTACATATTTAATTGATTCCAAATCAATCCCAAAATAATTTTTACAATTTTGCAACAAAACCAGAAACTTTTTGAGATTTACGAAAACTGCCCAGAATTTTTCCAGAATTTACAAAACAGCACAGAATTTTAATTAATTACAATTTGGCCTAATTTGTTCAAAACACATCAAGATCAACTCCAATTAATCCCAAATTTTACATGCATAAAATATACATCAAATTAAAGCATATATATGAAAAGCCCCAAAATTGGAGTGGGTTAAGAACTCTAATTTCACAAATCACTCAAATTGGGCAATTTACACTAAATTAATAAAATTCAATACTTTAATCTTCAAATTACCACACCAATTAATTCTCACCATCATGAAATTAATCAAGAACAATTCTAGGCTAATTATGAATGGCTAATTAACTCTAGAATGACAACTTTAGTTTTCTAATTAATTTATTAAGCTTAATTACATTAATAAGCAAATAAATTAATTCTACATGCATAAACACATCCAACAAGCATCCAACAAATTTAATTACAAACTAAAAAAGTAGAGGCATGATCTTAACTACACAATTGAAGCTAAGAATTATGAAACAATTTTTCATGAAGAAGAAGAAAGAAAATAACTTTCAAAAATCCAATTTTGCCTTTCTTTTCTTTTCCTTTCCAAAATGCTCTCAATTCTCTCTTTGTAATTTTTGTTGAAGTTGTCTTAGTGTTGGAAAAAATGAAACAAAACCAATATTGTATTACAATTGCAACTTGCCGATTTTTCAACCAAAAAATAAAATAACATTTACTTTATTTTTGTATTAATTCAATTGGCACACATTTTGGCTTAATTAAAGTAACACTTTAACTTTAATAAAGTTGTCAAAATGTGTTCCAATTGGAATAAGCCATTTCCAACTTCATAAAGTTGAATTCATTACTTAAAGATATTTATTTTATAAATTAATTTAATTATTTAATAATTAAATAATAAATAATAAATTTAAATATGTTAAATATATGTATTATATTTACAATAAATATCCCAAATACATATATCAATGATATAAGTCAAATATCATAATTTGATATTTTATTAATGTGTATTTAATAAAATCAAGTATTAAATAAAAACACACATTAATTTTAGAAATGACAGTTAGGTCCCGAATGCATGTATTTTTCGTTTAACCATTAAACGAGTTATAAATAATCATTATTATTCATAACAGTTGCCCTAGTGCTCTACGAGTAAATTTCATTAGTGAGACTCTCTAGATTCAGGCATATCTATCACGAAATCAAATTTCGTGTCCATAATTCACCCACGGTAAATTATAACGAACACGGATAAACTCTCTGAATCATACAGGTTGAGGTCATTACATACGTATAATCCCTCCGGCACATGTATCCGGATTAATCCAGAGATACAGATACAAACTTCAAATCTCTATAGATATAATCACGTCGACGTTTCTATTAGTAATCCCTCAAATAACACTTAGAAATAATTTCTACAGTGTACCACGGGCCCATGAATTTAACATATTTCTAATTCCATATTTAATACCTATGCTCTGTACACAAAGCTGACAGATCCTATCTTGATACACACAGGATATCCTGAGCATCAGTCCACACCCAACGAACAGGCGGAGGTCTGATCTTAATAGATCGGTGACGTGACTGCCATCTAAATATGGAGGATAACTCAGATATCCACAGTGGTATCTCAAGTCAAAGAATCACTATGCTCACTCAACCTGAGAAGATTCTTATTGACGTTGATGTACCATCCATTAAGAATCTTCGGTGAGTCGTTCAGTGTTTATCCGCTATAAACACCTACACGTCTATACGAGTCTCCAAGACTCATGGTTCACTGAGAAACCATTGGAATCCATGATTCCAATATATGACATGTACCAGTCTCAACGGGTTTACTTTACTGACCAAGTATTGTAAACCTTGACCGGGAACAGTCTAAGAATGACAACGTCATGATACAACTCAATGTCACTTACGACGCTTTTGCAACAGTATCATAACTAATCATTCTAAGGTCGTTTACGTCTTTACCATATTAAATAAGAAATTATATAAAAGAAACTGTTCATTTTATTCATAATAAAACATTACATTAGTATTTACAAGAAAATACATAATAAAATTGGCGCTCAGAGCACCAACCCTAACATGAAATTTGTGTAAAAACCTTGGTTGTGGATGAGTCACGGTAAAAAATTGGTTGATAGTGAAAAGCTTCAAGCCCGGCTTGAGGGAGTGGACGTAGGCATTGTTGGCTGAATCACTATAACTCACAGTGTTATTTTCTTTATCCTTTAACTATTTACTTATTGCAAGCTTTCATTTATTTACATGCTTATTAGTTAGAAACTTACATATAGGTTATGTATCGAAATAGAGAAAATCAACCTAAGCTTTAATTGGTAAAAGTGGTTAAAATCGGAAAAGATTTTAAATTCTACATTATTAGACAATAACCCCATTCACCCCTCTCTTCGGTATATAGAGTTTGATGTCGCTAGTGCTTATAGGTAATTTCACAATTAAGTTGTAATGAGTCTTGAAGATCTCAGAGCAATTGGACTGATATTTGGCAGACTGTGCATGAAGAACTTCCAGTATGTTTGCATTCGGGATGTGTTCGAATCTGCGTTCAAATGAGTTTGCGGAACAATGAGTATTCGACTTGCTTTCGATGGGCATTCGAACAAGATTACGAGACTAGATTATTTTGGATGTATTTTTGAGTTAATTTTGCCCAAGGAATAGCCAACCTTTACCCTACCTATATAAACAAACATAGAGCCACCTTAACAGTGGTTGGAAACACATTATTCAAAGCTACATTGTCTTTTATTTTCAACCTGCTAGACAAATCACCTTGAAGACTTCGTTGTTTCTCCGTCTTCTTTATTTTGGTGAGATTGAGCCTTGATTGACCATCAACATAGAAACACAACCCTAACCTAATTTCCTAAGCCTTTAGAGTTGTTCGCAGGGTTGATCCACTCAAAGACTTCAGAGGTTGTGGAGAAGGCCTCTTGGTGTCGGCTCGAGGAGTTCTTCAGGTTATTACAGTCTAGAGGTATTAGAGTCCGAAGTTGCTTCAATAAGTCTTATATTATCACTGTAATTTTTTTCATTATAGTGGATTTTGACTGGTAGTCTAGATACCCAAGATGGTTTTTACTCTCACGTATTTTCTATTTCGTTAACAAACTTGTTGGTGTTGATTTTATTTTTCTACTTTCGTTTATTTGCTTTGATTTATAATTGTTAGAATTAAGGGTGTTTGGTGATTTTATTAATCCATAAAAATAATAATTAGTACTTGTCTTAAATTATTATATTTAATTCCGCATAAGGTCAGAACCTTAGATTAAAATTGAATTTTCACTATCAACTCATAATCATACACTAGTGACTGACATTATGCCACTTTCAAATATGTGGAATCTAGAAAATTCACACCAATCTTGGATTCAATTCCACCACAGGGTTCTCCTAAGATAGGACATTTAGAATCTGTAAGAGGCTAAAGGAAACTGAGCTCGAAAAGAATGAAGTTCAAGCTAAGCTTGAAAAAAGTCTTTTAGTTATTGATGATCTCAATGAGAGGAATAATGAGTTAGTTTATAAGGTCAAATTTTTAGAAGCTGAACTTGAAAATTCTACAACACATTTGACTATATTTTATAGTGAGACTAAGAAGTTGGACCACATGTTGGCGATTGATATGCCTGATTGTGAGAAGAAATTATCAGGCTTCGTTAAGTATAGTTGTGACAATACGTCAACTTCTAAAACTATATTTGTCACATCTCAGTCAGAGTCTGGACATGTTAAACTGACTCCTCCTCGTGACTTAGGACATAAATCCATTGATGAGCGTCATATGATCCGTAATGTATATCCTCGTTCTATAACTTAACGTCAATATAGAGGTGTGGTAGATAAACCTCATTCTCATCCGAGGTTTATGCTTGTTTGCCACCACTGTGGAAAGTCAGGACACATTAGGCCAAATTGACAAAAGAAAAGGCCTATGAGTCTTTCGAATAGGTTTGATTCTTCAAATCTAGCTTTCCAACTTCTACATTCTTCAAATTTAGCTTTCCAACTTCTACACTAGCTAAACAGACTCAACACATTAATGAGAAGCTTTCTTTGTTAACAATGAGTTCCAAAGTAAAGGAGACTCCTAAGAAAGTTTGGGAGAGGAAGCGAGATGACTTTCCATCAACTTCTGAATGCCTTGACCCTAGCAGACATGATGATAGTGCAATTCAGTGTACCTCTTCTTAGATGTTGCATTCATTTTTCCATTACATGTGTGTGTACGTGTATTTTATGTTTTTGCATGACAACATATTTTTACTTTCACTGCATATGAGTATGTGTGATTTATTTTTTGTTATATGTCATTTGGTATATATGATTGAAACTCAGACATAAATTTCATAGCCGATTTCGAATGGCCAGTAATATGATCTGCACTCAGGAATATAACTCCATATACTATTGGATAATGACAAGTCATGTTTTGTCTTTTATTGCTTTCGGTCAAAAAGAAAAAGAATATATATATATAAGACCAAAAAAAATTATGCATTGAAAGAGCATGTGTATGTGGTTCTAATATGTAGGATATATATTTATGCATGTTTAATATGCTTTTATTTTTTCGTGATGCTATATGTGTATGAGTGTGTGATGGAAACCCTTAGTATATCTTATGCTTGCATTTTCACATACACGTTTTTATGGCTTGAGGCTTGGTCGCATATATAAGTTTATGGATGACCGGCGTAAACACACACGTATAACGCAATCGCACGTATCATTCAAGTAGTATAAAAATATCGATCCCACGAGGACTTAATTCCTATTGTTGTTATTAATTATTGATACTATTTAATTACATGTATCTAATTATAGGGATAAGAGAATGATTGCTTTTGATTGGTTGAATGTGGATTTGCTAAATAAAATAAAAAGAGACTCAAAAGAAAATACTAAGGAAAATAAAAGAAAAGACTCAAGAATCTAGGGTCGTGACTCCACACAATATTATTCTAAAGATGAATTGATTCTCTTATATATGTGTAATAAGTCAGTTTGCTAACCTGGAACACGAAAATATGCAAAAGCCTATGTCGATGGTCAGATGCAAATACCCAGTATAACCCAATTGAACCATATGTCTATGTCAACCAAATTACTTGGATTCATTAAGGCGGAATCAACTTTAATCCATATTATTAAATCACAATTTCCATATTATAATTGAAGTGAGATTAATCTACCTTTACTATTTATAATTTAGAAATCTCCATTATTATAATATATAAATTTGCGTGATAATTACTAACCAGCCATATAGGCGGTATCCTGATTAAGTCAAATTAATAATTAATTACCAACTGACCAACCAGGCGGTATCCTCATTAAGTCAGGTTAAAACTAATTTATAAATAATTACCAACCGACCAATATAGCGGTATCCTTATTAAGTCAGGTTTTAAATAATTTATATATTATAATTAAGGGAGATTAATCGAGATTATAAAAGTAAAAAGCTTCACCTTTACCCCAGCAGTAAATTAACTACTGAACATAAAAGAACAAAAATAAAATAAAATAAAATTTTATTACAAAAAGTAAAAGTGCATAATTAAAAATACTAAAAGTAAAAAAGTACTAAATTTAAATTACAAAAACTTAAACACACAAGATGCAATCCTTAAAGTCCTTACAAAACTCAAGGAAGGCATGATTTGAATTCTGACATCGAGCTGAATTTATAGGCGTCAGTAGGGTCTAGGCGTCGCGACGCCAAGAGTTTGCGCATCGCGACGCCCGTAGATCTTTTACACGTGTTGGTTGGCTTCGCGAGATCATGACACGTGTCACTCTTATGTCGACAATTGAATTATTGATGTCGGCAACATGTGATGGCGACATGTGTCCAGGTGCTCGTTAGCGTGATCCGCTGAGATTTTGACACGTGGCAAGGTGCATTTTAGCGTTGATGCTGATTGTCGGCATCATAAGATGATGACATGTGGCACGACGCACATTAGCAGATCGGCTGTGATGGTGACACGTGGCACGCCGCACGTTAGCAAAGTCAAACTTCACAAATTCTGACCCGTTGACCGGGGGCACGTTAGGCGTCGCGACGCCAAAGGCTTGCGCGTCGCGACGCACCAAAATTACAAAAATGCCATTTTTCCAATTTTCACTGTTTTTGCCCAAATCATCTCCAGAATGTCCTGAAACTTTATTTATCTACAAAATAACACAAAACACATCAAAATATTCACAAAACTCAATAAACTATACAAAATATTAGGTTAAATGAGTGAGAAATAGTGATATAATTACCACTGATCATTGGACTGGCAGTTTAATCTCTGTCATACTTAAATCACTAAATGGTGTGACCTTTGACTATATGACCTTATGTTATCCCCTTGAAAAACAAAGTTTAAATGAGTCTCAAGTGCAAAAGAGCCAATGAGCCAAATTAAAAGATAAGGGTAAAAACCCTTCACTCAAAAAGGTTTATTTAAGAGCTCGTATTTAGGGGAAGACTATTATAACGTGCCACCAATGTTGCTTATTTTCAAATCCTAGTCGTGCTGGATTTGAATACTTATTTTGTGGGCTTGGTGTGACATGAGATGATATTTTTTTGGTTGTCCCGCTTATAAAATAAGGTCTTAAGCCTTAACCCGTTGTGCATTTATGTTTTCACGCAAGCGCTTGATGTGCTTTGGTATTTATGTCATATGCGTGCACGTATTTTTTAGTATGATCAAAAGTGGCGCATATTATTTCATGTCATAAACAGCTGAGTACTGACTGAACATCATCGTACTAACTTGAAGTGTTGTTTTGAGTTGTTTGATTTTTTTCTTACTCATCGTGTGATGGTGTGTGCATTTCATGTTGTTGTATATTGCATTTCATTTAGCAATGCATAATTGTGAGTTCTTTCATCTACTTCACATTTGTTCATTTTGGTAATTGAGTAGGGCTGTTAGTGAGGGGGAGTAAGTTGAGTTTCCCTAATCTTTTGCATGTGATTTTTAACATATTATTTGTACGCATTGTCATGATAAAAATAAGATTAGAATATTTGTTTTTAGTTTAGTTTTATCAGATCTTTTTATTCCATATGTTTTTCACAATATTTTATTATTTGTTGGATGTTTAAGGTGAGCATATTAGTGGCTGAGGTGGCATCAAGACTACTTGGTTAGGTATTAGATTGAGTCATATTTGGATTTTGTTACAGTTAGCTATTTTATTTTTTTGGGACTTTTACCGTAGTCTTTGTATTAGGTAGTAGTTTTGTCACTGTGGGACAACAGGACCTGGGCGACGCCGTTCCTAGGCTCGCGGCCTAGATGGGAAGTACGAAATAACATGGAGTCGCCACCCGGTGTGAACCGGGACAAAGATTTAAGGCCGCACTCACCCCTCGCAAGGGAAGACCTCAAACCATTGGGTTCGGAATGGTCCCTTACTTATGTCACTTGTAATAAAAAGGATTTATATAATAATTTAACCAGGCTTAAATAACATTTATTTCCAAGAATATCATGCTTCTAAATTCATATGCATACATCAACAAGTTCATCACAACATGCAATGTCACATGGCAATCTCATGAACATATTTCAATCCTATGTTATGGAAAACTAAGAACAACATAATCATGCTTGAGTACTATCTCATGAACCTATTAACCAAATAACATGCTAACAACCTAATCATGCTTGAATACAAATAATACAGTTGGCTATATAACACAAGAAAGATCAACCAAGAGGCAATTATGCATGAATATGATAAGACAGACTCAGTTCAGTGTGTGTGCGTTCGTGTAGCGTTCGTAAACGCGTTCGAACGGAGATGAAACAGAATGCTCACGTTCGAGTAGCGTTCGTAAACGCGTTCGAACGGAAATGAAACAGAATGCTCACGTTCGAGTAGCGTTCGTAAACGCGTTCGAACGGAAATGAAACAGAATGCTCACGTTCGAGTAGCGTTCGTAAACGCGTTCGAACGGAAATGAAACAGAATGCTCACGTTCGAGTAGCGTTCATAAACGCGTTCGAACGGAAATGAGACCTGATGCATGATAAGGCGAAATGTATGCGCGTTCGAGTTGCGTTTGCAAACGCGTTCGAACGGACACGGGCCTGATGCATGAAAATGGGATGCAATACAGAAAATAAAGGGGGCGCGGCGAAGTACTGCCATAAAGGTGACCTTTTGGGGCTCTTGATCTCTCAAAGAGAGGACCTTTAGACCAACATACTAAGCCCATGCGCGTCACATCACACATACAAGAATAAACCAATCATATCAACCAAGTGTGCCCGATTGAACACACCTTACGTCCAATCTGAACACACATCAACCGGCGCGGCAAAGCATCGTGGTAAAGGGGCTTTTAGCCCCTCCCCATAGGGGATCTCACGTCACACTTACTAAGCCCATGCACTCGATTGACTTATACATATGAAAATAAAGATAATAATAATATCAAACTAAGTATGCCCGATTGAACGTATCTTGCGTCCAACCGAACATACATCAACCGGCGCGGCGAAGTAGTGTCACAAAGGTGGCCTTTTCGGCTCTTTGTCTCCAAATGGATGACCTTTGGACTAACTCACTAAGCCCATGCGCTTGGTTGAATCAATGCATGACTAACGACATATTGAATTCAAGTAAAGAAAACTAAATAAACAAAAGCAACACAATACAAAAGAAAGATGGTGCCGTTTACCCAAGCGGTACGTGGAGTTGTGGCCCGAGTACAGATCATATTACCGTCCATTCGGAATCGGCTATGAAATTTATGTCCGGGTTTCCATCCGATATACCGCGAGAGTTGACACATCTCTCATTCATCCAATACCCACAACATATTACATCTCATAATTCATGCATATTTATCTACTCAAAGACCACAACATGCATTCATAGACGACTCTCATGCGAATAGAATTCAATAAAAAATGAATATAAACTAATGAAAAGGTACCCTCAGGTCTAACCTTTTAAATCACCTCTCGGATGTACGGTACACGATCGTCGGAAGGGTGGATGCTCCGCAACTCTCCCGGTTCACTGGTTCACTGTTCTCGTTCGTTGTCTTTACTGTTTTGCTTGCGGCTCGAACTCCGTTCTGCTCCTATTTCCTCTTTATCTTTTGCTTACTGTTTTTGGGTGTCTTCTCCTGTAATTTTTATGTGTGTTGTGTATGAGTTAGGGGGGTAGCTAGCTAGGGGACTCGGGAACCAACTAGGGTTGAGAAGGTTGGTGAAGGGTTCTTTTTATAGGCAAAGGGTTAGGTTTGACAAGGAAAGGGATTTGATTTGGTTTGGTTAAGGGAAGTCAAGAGATTTGATTTGGTTTGGTTAAGGGAAGTCAAAGATTGAGGGGGGACAAATCTTGGCTAGATAGGGAAGGTTGAATATTTGATTGGCTTGGATTAGGAATACAATATTTTAAGTTTGGGAATAATCTTATTAGATTGGGAATATAATTGGTTGATTGATTTTAATTAGGCATGATTATATTTTGATTTAGTATGTGATTTGTTTATTTTAGGCATGATTTTAGTTTAAGTTGGTAATTGTTTATTTTATGTTTGGTATATGTTTTATTTATTTATTTAATTAATTTAATTATTATCTTATTTAGTTAATGTTTTAATTAATATTTATTTATTTAAATTGGGATGTGTTTTATGGGCTTTGGGGGGCTAATTGGGCTGGATGTGAGGCTAGCAGAAAAACCAGAATTACCGACACCGTTCGAACGCTTCCTCGAACGCGGCACCAACGCCCGCAATCCGTTTGACGTTCGAACGTAAACACGAACGCAGCACTAACGAAAACAGTGAACCTTGTTTAATCTGAATTTCCCCTTCCGATGTCCGTTTCCCGTGACCTCCGTGACTTAAAAGGTAGTGTCTCCAAAATGAGACTCATCATAGGGACTTATGCATAAAAATGCAGTGCCTACAGTCGCCCCCACTTTGATGGGACTTGTGTAATGTGCAACAGTGACAATCCTATCAAAGTTATGCAATGCATTTTACTTACCTGGCTAGCTAGCTGTCTCGAGCTGAGCTGATACTGCAGTGGACCTCGATCCTGAGACGCATCTCGGTGCTGCTGATGATGTGGTCCTCGAACCTGGGACGCATCCCAATAGCTGCAACCGACAACGGGGGCCTCGACCCTGGGACGCATCCCAATACCGCTGACAAAATGTGGGCCTCGACCTTGGGACGCATCCCGAAAATGATGATGCAGTGGACCTCGATCCTGGGACGCATCCCAATAGCTGCAACCGACAACGGGGGCCTCGACCCTGGGACGCATCCCAATACCGCTGACAAAATGTGGGCCTCGACCTTGCGACGCATCCCGAAAATGATGATGCAGTGGACCTCGATCCTGGGACGCATCCCAATAGCTGCAACCGACAACGGGGGCCTCGACCCTGGGACGCATCCCAATACCGCTGACAAAATGTGGGCCTCGACCCTGGGACGCATCCCGAAAATGATGATGCAGTGGACCTCGATCCTGGGACGCATCCCAATAGCTGCAACCGACAACGGGGGCCTCGACCCTGGGACGCATCCCAATACCGCTGACAAAATGTGGGCCTCGACCCTGGGACGCATCCCGAAAATGATGATGTGGAGCTTCGCTCCTCAGCCGATATGGGCTTCGCCCCCAAGCTGACATGATGTGATGTGGAGCCTCGCTCCTCAACCGATATGGGCTTCGCCCCCAAGCTGACATGATGCGACCCCTGGTTCATTCCCGAAGTGAGCTGAGGGTCTTGTTCCCATTTTGAGCTGAGGGTCTTGTTCCCTGAATTGTTGAGTGTTGGGTTTTGTTCCCGTGGGTCTTGTTCCCATTGTGAGCTGAGGGTCTTGTTCCCTGAATTGTTGACATGAGGCTTTCTTCCCCTTGAGCTTTGTTCTCAAACTATACTGATATGAGGCTTTCTTCCTCTTGAGCTTGTAGGCTTTCTTCCTGAACTATTACTGAATGTGGGCTTTATTCCCGTACTGAGCTGGATGCAGGCTTTCTTCCTGAACCGTTACTGTGAGGTGTTCATTCTCGAACTATTCTGTGAGGTGTTCATTCTCGAACTATGCTTCCATTCTTGGAGTGCCATTCCCGGCTTGTTCATTCTTGAACTGTCCATTCCCGGACCATATCTCCATTCTCGGAGTGTCATTTCAGATTTGTTCATTCTTGAACTGCCCATTCCCGGACTATATCTCCATTCTCGGAGTGCCATTCTTGGCAGAATTGATCTGATGTAATATGGGCCTCGACCCCAGAATGCCATACCCGGCAATGCTGATACTGATGTAATGTGGGCCTCGACCCTGGGACTCATTCCCAAACTGTGTTTGATGTGGGCCTCGACCTTGGGACTCATCCCCAAAACTGATGTTGAAGTGGGCCTCGGCCCCAACTGCTACTGACATGGGCCTCGCCCCCAGATTGATGCTGATGTGGGCCTCGACCTTGGGACTCATCCCCAAAACTGATTGCTGAAGTGGGCCTCGGCCCCAACTGCTACTGTCATGGGCTCGCCCCCAGATTGATGCTGATGTGGGCCTCGACCCTCGGATTCATTCCAAAATTTTGCTGATGCGGGCCTCGGCCCTGGGATTCATTCCCTGGATCCATTCCAAAATTCTGCTGATGTGGGCCTCGACCCTGGGATTCATTCCCTGGATTCATTCCAAAATTCTGCTGATGTGGGCCTCGACCCTGGGATTCATTCCCTGGATTCATTCAAAAATTCTGTTGATGTGGGCCTCGACCCTGGGATTCATTCCCTGCTGCGTTTGACGTGGGCCTCGACCCTGGGACTCATCCCCAAAACTGATTGCTGAAGTGGGCCTCGGCCCCAACTGCTACTGACATGGGCCTCGCCCCCAGACTACGGGCCTCGCCCCAAGACTGATACTGATGTGGGCCTCGCCCACAGAATGATGTGGGCTTCGCCCTAAACTGATATTGATATGGGCCTCGCCCCCAGACTACGGGCCTCGCCCCAAGACTGATACTGATGTGGGCCTCGCCCACAGAATGATGTGGGCTTCGCCCTAAACTGATATTGATATGGGCCTCGCCCCCAGACTGATACTGACATGGGCCTCGCCCCAGACTGATACTGATATGGGCCTCGCCCCTGTGACTCATTTCTGAAATTGTTGACATGGGCCTCAACCCCGTGATTCATTCCAACACTCTGACGATGTGGGCCTCGACCCTGGGATTCATCCCCAAAACTACTACTCACATGTTACTGATTCTGGTTGTCTTGTCTTTGCCGCTTTCTCTTTTTCTCTTCTGAAACCTGTTATTACAAAACAGAACAACACACAAAAGGGATGCAAAATGTGTTACGTGTATGCATGCATGCATGATTGGGTTTCCTATCCCATTGAGCTAGGTCTTCTGCCAGTATTCTTGGTGGCTGCTTGGTCTTTTGACAAGTCTGTCATCTTCCCTAACCAACATGCATCTATGATGGCTTTTAAATCAAAAGGGAGTTAACATGGTGCATGTATGCATGAGGTGCATGTGATACATGTGATGCATGTGATACAAGAAATATATCAACTCTTTAAAATTTGCACACAAATCGGCCCATCATCATTTTAGAAGTTTTTGGGCTAACTGCCATAGGAGTGGACTCGTCCCAGTTTAAATGGCCCAACGAGTTCACATCTCATGACAAGGAGTCCAACTAAATCCAAATGGTAATGTTCCGAACACAAGCACAAAGAAAGATAATGCAAACATACAACAATAATTTCTACAATGGCTCATCAACATTTCAGAAGCTTTTGGCCTAATAGTCATAAGGTACGAACTTGCCCCAGTTTAAATGGCCCAACAAGCCCGCATTTCTGACAATAGTCCAACTGCATCCAAATGAGGATGGTCCACAAGCACATATTCAAGGAAATAATTGCTACTTTAGCCAACCCGGTCTATGGGTGGGTTAGTAAGAGTATAGACAAAGGCTCTCACCGGCGAAGGATGGCCCACAACTAGGTCTCCCCACTCAAGGGTTCGAGCAACCAAGTGAGCGCACCCCTTTTTATACACTAAGGTACGTGCCAATGAGCTATGGTGTGTGACGGACTGTCAAATGGATTTCCCGTTGTAGATCCCCCAGAGGGAAGGTGGAGCGAGGCTCACTTAAATACCCAAGCCTCTTAGGCTCTTATCGCTTGTTGTCAGGAATAAACAACGAGTCATCCAAATTAGTCTACCACAAAGGCTACGAGTAGATGGCTATCTAGGTGCCTTCACAGCTTTTCCTTCTAGAAAGGTAGTGAGTGAAGGAAGACACCAAACCATTACCTAGCCTCAAAATGCCCTTGATTAAACCCTCACTTTATCCACTATAGACATGGTCAATTAAAACATAAATCCAAACATTACAAGACAATATTTCGGGGCCAATTTTCTATCCCCAGTGGAGTCGCCAGACTGTGGGACAACAGGACCTGGGTGACGCCGTTCCTAGGCTCGCGGCCTAGATGGGAAGTACGAAATAACATGGAGTCGCCACCCGGTGTGAACCGGGACAAAGATTTAAGGCCGCACTCACCCCTCGCAAGGGAAGACCTCAAACCGTTGGGTTCGGAATGGTCCCTTACTTATGTCACTTGTAATAAAAAGGATTTATATAATAATTTAACCAGGCTTAAATAACATTTATTCCAAGAATATCATGCTTCTAAATTCATATGCATACATCAACAAGTCATCACAACATGCAATGTCACATGGCAATCTCATGAACATATTTCAATCCTATGTTATGGAAAACTAAGAACAACATAATCATGCTTGAGTACTATCTCATGAACCTATTAACCAAATAACATGCTAACAACCTAATCATGCTTGAATACAAATAATACAGTTGGCTATATAACACAAGAAAGATCAACCAAGAGGCAATTATGCATGAATATGATAAGACAGACTCAGTTCAGTGTGTGTGCGTTCGTGTAGCGTTCGTAAACGCGTTCGAACGGAGATGAAACAGAATGCTCACGTTCGAGTAGCGTTCGTAAACGCGTTCGAACGGAAATGAAACAGAATGCTCACGTTCGAGTAGCGTTCGTAAACGCGTTCGAACGGAAATGAAACAGAATGCTCACGTTCGAGTAGCGTTCGTAAACGCGTTCGAACGGAAATGAAACAGAATGCTCACGTTCGAGTAGCGTTCATAAACGCGTTCGAACGGAAAGGAGACCTGATGCATGATAAGGCGAAATGTATGCGCGTTCGAGTTGCGTTTGCAAACGCGTTCGAACGGACACGGGCCTGATGCATGAAAATGGGATGCAATACAGAAAATAAAGGGGGCGCGGCGAAGTACTGCCATAAAGGTGACCTTTTGGGGCTCTTGATCTCTCAAAGAGAGGACCTTTAGACCAACATACTAAGCCCATGCGCGTCACATCACACATACAAGAATAAACCAATCATATCAACCAAGTGTGCCCGATTGAACACACCTTACGTCCAATCTGAACACACATCAAACGGCGCGGCAAAGCATCGTGGTAAAGGGGCTTTTAGCCCCTCCCCATAGGGGATCTCACGTCACACTTACTAAGCCCATGCACTCGATTGACTTATACATATGAAAATAAAGATAATAATAATATCAAACTAAGTATGCCCGATTGAACGTATCTTGCGTCCAACCGAACATACATCAACCGGCGCGGCGAAGTAGTGTCACAAAGGTGGCTTTTTCGGCTCTTTGTCTCCAAATGGATGACCTTTGGACTAACTCACTAAGCCCATGCGCTTGGTTGAATCAATGCATGACTAACGACATATTGAATTCAAGTAAAGAAAACTAAATAAACAAAAGCAACACAATACAAAAGAAAGATGGTGCCGTTTACCCAAGCGGTACGTGGAGTTGTGGCCCGAGTACAGATCATATTACCGTCCATTCGGAATCGGCTATGAAATTTATGTCCGGGTTTCCATCCGATATACCGCGAGAGTTGACACATCTCTCATTCATCCAATACCCACAACATATTACATCTCATAATTCATGCATATTTATCTACTCAAAGACCACAACATGCATTCATAGACGACTCTCATGCGAATAGAATTCAATAAAAAATGAATATAAACTAATGAAAAGGTACCCTCAGGTCTAACCTTTTAAATCACCTCTCGGATGTACGGTACACGATCGTCGGAAGGGTGGATGCTCCGCAACTCTCCCGGTTCACTGGTTCACTGTTCTCGTTCGTTGTCTTTACTGTTTTGCTTGCGGCTCGAACTCCGTTCTGCTCCTATTTCCTCTTTATCTTTTGCTTACTGTTTTTGGGTGTCTTCTCCTGTAATTTTTATGTGTGTTGTGTATGAGTTAGGGGGTAGCTAGCTAGGGGACTCGGGAACCAACTAGGGTTGAGAAGGTTGGTGAAGGGTTCTTTTTATAGGCAAAGGGTTAGGTTTGACAAGGAAAGGGATTTGATTTGGTTTGGTTAAGGGAAGTCAAGAGATTTGATTTGGTTTGGTTAAGGGAAGTCAAAGATTGAGGGGGGACAAATCTTGGCTAGATAGGGAAGGTTGAATATTTGATTGGCTTGGATTAGGAATACAATATTTTAAGTTTGGGAATAATCTTATTAGATTGGGAATATAATTGGTTGATTGATTTTAATTAGGCATGATTATATTTTGATTTAGTATGTGATTTGTTTATTTTAGGCATGATTTTAGTTTAAGTTGGTAATTGTTTATTTTATGTTTGGTATATGTTTTATTTATTTATTTAATTAATTAATTATTATCTTATTTAGTTAATGTTTTAATTAATATTTATTTATTTAAATTGGGATGTGTTTTATGGGCTTTGGGGGGCTAATTGGGCTGGATGTGAGGCTAGCAGAAAAACCAGAATTACCGACACCGTTCGAACGCTTCCTCGAACGCGGCACCAACGCCCGCAATCCGTTTGACGTTCGAACGTAAACACGAACGCAGCACTAACGAAAACAGTGAACCTTGTTTAATCTGAATTTCCCCTTCCGATGTCCGTTTCCCGTGACCTCCGTGACTTAAAAGGTAGTGTCTCCAAAATGAGACTCATCATAGGGACTTATGCGTAAAAATGCAGTGCCTACAGTCACAAAATACCAAATAAGGAGATTGTTAGTTCCATTTTTATTGGCAATTCCGTAACAAAATAAGTTCAATTGAGTTGTAATGAGTCTTGAAGAGTCTTAAAGATCTTAGAGCAATTGAACTGGTATTTGACAGATTATGCATGAAGATAGTAGATATGTGTTAGTGTTGCGTTTGTTTTTACGTTCGAACAAGTTGCATTCGTATCATATTCGTGTTTGGGTTCGAACGAAACTTGATAGTAGGTTCTTAAAGATCTCAGAGCAATTGGACTAGTATTTGGTAGACTATGCATGAGAATAGCAGATATGCGTTAGTGCTGCATTCGTTTTTACGTTCGAACAAATGGCATTCGTGACACGTTTGTGTTTGGGATCAAACAAAACTTGACAGTAGGTTTCTTGTGAGTAGTGTGTTCATCTTCCTGTACGGACGAAACCTTCCACTGTGTTTACGTTCGAGGTGCGTTCGAATCTGCATTCAAATGAGTTTGTGGAACAGTATGCGTTCGACTTGTGTTCGATGGGCGTTCAAACGAGATTACGATACTGGGTTATTTTGGACGTGTTTTTGAGCCAGTTTTGCACAAGGAATAGTCAACATTTACCCCATCTATATAAACAAACACAGAGCTGGCTTAACAATGGTTGGAAACACATTATTCAAAGTTACACCTTTTTTCAACCTTGCTAGACAAATCACCTTGAAGACTTCGTTGTTTCTTTGTCTTCTTTATTTTGGTGAGATTGAACCTTGAATGACCATCAACACAGAAACACAACCCTAACCCAATTTCCTCAGCGTTCAAAGTTCCTTAGGAGGAAGATTGGTATTCGGAGTTTTGGCGTTGCGTGTTCGCAGGGTTGATCCACACAAAGACTTCAGAGGTTCTGGAGAAGGCTGCTTGGTGCGGTTCGAGGAGTTATTCGAGTTATTACAGTCTAGAGGTATTAGAGTTGGCAGAGTTGCTGCCATAGGTCATATACCATCACTTTAAGTTTTCTCATTATAGTGGATTTTGGCTGGTAACATAGATATCCGGACTGATTTTTTACTCGCACGTATTTTCCACTCCGTTAACAAACTTGTTGGTGTTGATTTTATTTTTCTACTTTCGTTTATTTGCTTTGATTTATAATTATTAGACTTAAGGGTGTTTGCTGATTTTGTTAATCCATAAAAACAATAATTAATACTTGTCTTAAATTATCATATTTAATTCCACATAAGATCAGAACCTTAGATTAAAATCGATTTTTCACTATCAACTCATAATCCTACACTAGTGACTGACCTTGTGCCACTTTCAGAGATGTGGAATCCAGAAAATTCACAGCAGTCTTGGAGTCAATTACACCACAGGGTTCTCCAAAGATTGGACATTTAACATTTCTAGCTACTACCAGATACGACCTTCAATTTTACCAGAACTTTCATGTTACAAAGGTGTTGCATTTTAATTTCCCTTCAGATAGTCATTAACTAAAATCATTCCTTTGCTTTGGCAGTGTATTCAAAGTAAACTAACCTCCAGTGCTAAGCTTTTGTCAGACTTTTCAAGACTACAATGTCCTTTGTCAGATATTTGTGAACTGAAGTAGAACCATAGACTGCCAAAAAAATATATTTTTGTAGATTCTCATCACTGATCACCAATTACAAACTTTTAAAGCTAAAGATAGATTTTTAAGAAGCATAATAAGGTCCCGAAATCACTAAGAGACTGAGATGAATTAATGGTGTCAGAAGCGAAACAGAATTCAGACAAGAAAATTAGTAACTTAAAACAGATGAAAAAAATGAAAATACTTAGTAGCTGATTCCCGAATTTTATCCGGGGGCTTAGTATAATATAATTAATTTTTTTTTCAACACATAATAAATCTTAACAAAAATAAAAAGTGTCAAAATATTGAACTTTATTGAGATGATATTTTCAACACATTTATATTTGTTCCCGATGTGGTTTCATATTTTGAAATTGTTTTATAATGACTTATTATCAATAGAAAAAATACATCTGTTTCTAGGTACACAACTAAATTATCATTCAATCATTGATCACTCTTCTAGTATTGCAATTGATTTTTCAAAATATTCATGACTAAAAATGCTCTCTCTACCGTTATAGTGGCTAGTGGCTACAAGTAGAATTAAAGCCAATATCAATAAATAAATTAATGGAAGCAACTTATCATTTTTAGTCTTAATCATTATCCTTGCAAGTTCATCGATCTCTTTTAATCTTGAAAAATCAATGCTAGAACGCAAATCTCTAATGTAAACTTCATGTTTGACAATGAATTATGTGATTTAGAGATAAGATGGATTTTTTAAATTCATTTTCTATTATAAATGGTGATTTTGTTTTTTGTTTTTTATTTGTTTATAGTTTTAGTTTTAAATGTCAAGGACTTATAAATAATAAAAAAAAAAATTGAGCTACTTCAGAATATTTCAAGCACAACAAATAAATATTCTTGAATCTGTTAATAAAAATTTAATGAAAATGTAAGTCAGCGATAAGGACTTTATTAACAAAAATTCTACGCCTTAAATGAGTCCGCCCATGAAAGTACATCAATTGGAGCATAGACTGACAGCTCTCTCTAACAAACTACATACATATAAAGACCATGTATATCGACCAATCTTGACGGGCATTGACCAGGTTATAGACTAATGTTCCCTTGCCAGAATGCAACTATTTAATGCTGAGGGAACTTGAACAACAGTTACTTGTAGCTGAAAATTCAACATCACTACAAACGTGTGAAGCTAAGATCATTTTACTAATAAATGATCTTGGATTTAATAGGTCAGTCCAGTTGTGACATTTCAATTCAATTGCTGTTGACTTACTGTTATCTATAATGTGTTATAAATCAATTTTAACATGCATCATTCAATTAAATTTTTACTAATATACAATCAATAGAACATAAATATTGAGACTTAGAAAATCATGAAAATGGTTGAAAAAGATTGAAAAACTAAAACCAAGTCGAGTTGCCTCTATCCTTAAGAACTTATTAGCCCCGCCTCGGTGGTTTATGGATTGCTTGTGGCTAACGTATTTCCAGGATTACTTGATTGCTTCTTGTAGAAAGGACACTCCTTTCTCCAAGAACTTGAACTTGAAAATGGTGGAAACTCTATCTTATTTTAGACTCTCTAATATGTCTATATTTTCTTACACAATTGAATGTTTTAAAATGAACCTAAAGCCCCTTTTATATAGGCATGGATGAGTGCCTTTGTAGGCACCATTTGATTTAGGGTGTAACCATCTTAAATATTATACCCCTTCCAAATGGTCTTTTAAGTCTAGAGATACATACTTTCACTTTAGATGATATGTCCCTTCATATCTTGTGCCTTTTGTTGGGAGTTGGTGCTTGGAGCGCCAATCCTAATAATATATTGTACATTATATTTAATTATTTATTAATAAAATAACTATATTTTCATTTCAAACCTTATCAGTGGTAATGTCATTACACTACAAGAAAAAAGGCTTTTACTGATACTAAATTAGTGTCAGTAAAGGGTTTTACTGACACTATATAAATGTGTCAGTGTTGCCGCAGCCAGAAATCACTGACACTAGTTTCTAGTGTCAGTGATTCTTAGTGTCAGTAAACGTTAATACTGTAGTATCAGAAAATTATTGACACTATGGTATCAGTAATCTCTCACACTATTTTAGTGTCAGTAATTATTGACACTATATCATCAGTATTTAGTGATACTATAGTGTCAGTAAATTTTTGTTACTGCAGTATCAGTATATCGCATATATTTGATTTTTAGTGTCAGTAATTATTGTTACTATAGTATCAATATCCGTCAATATCTTTTAAAATTTAAAAATCGTATTATTTCACAATTATATTTCTTATTTTTTGTAATTAAATTAATCATAAAATATATATATATATATATATATATATATATATATTATACCAACTCAATGAAATAAAAAACTAAAAAATTACATTTATATAAAATTCGCAATATAATAGATTAATCGTATTAATCAATTCAACAGTATCACATGATGAATACAAAAACTCCATAGACAATCTTTAAATTAACATATATATATTTCAAAAACTACTCTTAAAGTCCCATCAAAATGTCATGCCCCCACCAAAATTCATGATACTTGTTGAGAAGCCTGCAACAATCCCCCAACAATATGATATCTGGCACAAAATCTGAAATTATAAACCAAATGTTAAGAATTAGATGGACTTCCAAAAAAAATCGATATCTTCATAAATAAAAACATTAAATACATCCAAATAAAAATACAAAATATAACCCTAATCTAATTTTTGTCACATAAGCACTTATTGACAATAACCATACCAACAACCTAAGAGCATGCATATAAAAAACCAAATGGCATCCATAATAACAAGTTGTATCTTTCATACCGCTACATAATCACCAAAACAAACAAATCAATAACACACACACACACAACACACACACACACACAACACACACACACACACATATATATATATATATTATATATATATATATATAGACGGACATAAAACTGAAATAAAAGGATCTCATGAACCAGATGAAGTTTATCAGATGACATGTGGGTTCGAACAAATAAGATATTGAGAATAAATGAATGCAAAATCTGAAATAGCCACGTTATGCTGGGACTGTTCTACTTCAGAATTCAGTTACCCACACAACAACATAATTCATGTTTGTCCACAAGCTAGTTCTGTGTTCCTAACCATAACCCTCCGGAGAAACTAGCATCTAGTGGTCTCACCCACAAAAAGCTTCAATGTTTTAGCAGGGGATGAAACTTGAACTGTTTAAATATGACAAAAGTCGTAAATACATACTGGACAGATGAAAAAAGTCTGCAGACACCCTTGTCCCAACATGTACAATAAGTACCCCAAGATTCATACCTTGGACTCAGTCCTCCTGTAGTTTGCCCACCTCTATGGGATGTAATAGGAGCTCGGTGATCTTCCACTTCTGAAGTCCTAGGGACACCAATAGAAAAGGGCGCAGCAGGAGCATTTATGCGAGCTGAACTATTACGAGCATTTATGGTTACTTTGACAAAAACGCCAATATAGAGGAGGAAGGGTTGCAACACATCCAGCTGCATAACCCACAATCCATTCAAACAAAGGAGTGTGTGGATGCTCATGTCTAGACACTGACAAAACAACAACAGCTGCAACAACCTGGATCAATGTGAGAACTAGTTCAACAGAAATCCATAAACCAGAATTCAACGGACTCCTGCGACGACGGGAATCCCCTCTCCTTGTGAATGTGACATTCCTGGTATTTGATCCATTGTCAGAAGATGGTTGAGAAATTGGTGTTCTTACACCACCTGAAGATCTCTCTTCAAGCTGCGTATAATCTAAGCCATTAGAAGTTCTATCATGAGTTGAATTAGACAAGGAAACATCTGTAGTCGGTATGTTGATAATGTGATCACTAATGTTCTCTGGTCACTCCATTAACAATGGTAGAGTGTTGATTTCGGTTTCAGTTAGTAGAGAACATCGAGACACTGTTAAAATATTCATCAGGTAAAAATTATGTGATAGAATAGAATTAGATATGATGATAACTCTGGAGGATTGACACTTCAAATGATGACTCTTTCCAGGATGACAATTCAAACCCACATTTCATACTATTAGACAATAGCCTATTTAGTGATTAGTGGTCATTTTGTTTCATGAACCTACTTTGTTATGTACGTATGTTTCATTTTGTTTAGTTTTGATGAATACTTCTATGTATTAGTTGATATTGATGTGTGTATGATTTCATTTTGATGATTTCATTTTAAAAAAGAAAAAAGTGAAAGACACAAGGAAAAAACATAATCAATACCGAGATGTAGGTAATTCACGCAGAACAATGTCAAGAACTTGCAGGGCTTCCTGAGGCGCATCAGCTTGCCTCCCCTGCAAAAAGAGTCCTAAATGATGTAGGTCAGCACGAGCAGCCAACTTTATCACAACTCTGAATTCTCTATCTCTCCCTGCTGGGATGGCCCTCCCCTTCCCCCGCCTTGATATTCAGAGGTTCCACCATACTGTTGCTGTTGTGGTGCACCACGACCACGACCACCACCACCACCATAACCTCCACGACCTCCTTGCTGTGATGGAGGACCTCGGCCTCTTCCACCACCTTGATATCCTCCCCCACCTCCGCCCTGATAAGATGGAGCACTCCTTTCGGATGGGCGTTGAGAGCCACGACCACTTCCTCCACTAGTTTCCTGGGATTCAGGGCTCTCACCCCCATCAGAAGGTTGTCCAGTTCTTTTCTTCCTCACCATTGATACCTGGCTGCAAGGAAAAGATAATTAACAACTAGACTAGAATACCACAAGGGAGTCATAATCATAAAACCCAGAAACCCACCACCACAATTTATCAAAGACACAATAGAATACCAAAGTAAAACCATGAAAAAGAAACATTTAGGCATAGATATAATACGAATATGAAAAAATTAGGGGGGAGAGGGACAGAAAGTCAGAAACTGCATCAAGACATTTCATAGCATACAACGAGTAACAACTAGGCTAATTCAAGTGATCTACCAAATCCATGAAACATTAATCACCGCAAAAGTAATAAAATCTTAGCCACTACAAAAAAAAAAAAAAAAAAAAAAAAACCTTAGCCATCAGCAGTGTAAAAGGAAAGAAAAAAGAGATGTGTACCAACAACTCTGGTAACCATGACTGGAAAATAAGTGGGGTATATCTCAATAGTGTAGTCCGAAACTATTTTGAAAACCTCAAAAGCAAGAAACAACATAAAAGAAGAAAACAAGCAACTTGGAAAAAGTGGGTGAAAACAACAGTAGTTAATTTACAAGCTATTAAACAAAAATTACATACAGGATCATTTATTCACCGCAATCACACTGTACAAATTGAAACCCACAGCCATAATCATACCCGTAAAAAAAACCTAACGCACTTGCCGCAAAATCAAGTGACTGACACAAATTGAAAAAACAAAATCGAAATTCAGCATAACCAAAAACGCACAAGATCTGACGATCTCCAGCAAAAGTACTAACCACAAAACAACCAGCCACAAGAGAGTAAAAACGGCGTCGTAAACAATTATAACTACCAAACAGAGTAGATCCGGACGAAACGGTCCATAATCACCAAGAACAACAAAATTCGAAACCCTAGCAGACTAGATCCATAACAAGAACAAAACCAAAACATCAAAATAGAGAATCGCATTCATCGTACAAAGAAATAAACCCTAAAACTGCCATTGCTACCTCGAAACCGCTATCGGAAAACCGCTGTGAATTGATTTAAAAATGAATAAAAGGGGCCAGTCGCACTACAGCACAAGCAAGAAAACCCTCTGCTTTCCTTCAACGATATTAAAAAATAAGCTAAGAGAGCAAGTGATGAAAAAAAAGGTGGGAATGAGAGGAACCCTAAATTACTAAGATTGATTTGGTAACTACGGTTCAGGTTTTGACCCGACAAATACATATATATTTTTATAAACCGCGGTTTAAGGAACAAAAGTCACGATTTGGCCCAGTGGTAAAGCCTTACAATAAAAAAAAAATTTATATCAATGGTTACAATTTCGAGTCCCAGCAGACTTAAGGAAATAATTTTTTTTTTTAATTTTTTTACTGATACTAAGGTATCATTAATTACTGACACTAAATTTACTGATACTCTAGTGTCAGTAATATATGCGAAAAACGTCACTTCCGCGAGGTGTTGGTTCGACTCCAGACGACTACGCGTTTTTTTTTTTTTTATTTCTTACTGATACTATTGTAATAGTAATTACTGACACTAAAATCGCTGATACCATAGTGTCAGTAATTATTGATATTTAAGTGAAAAACACGGAAATAGGCCCATTTACACGTCGTTTCTGACACTTTTAGCCTAGTGTCACTAACCTTAGTGTCAGTAAAGGCCTTTTTTCTTGTAGTGTTATACATATTAGATTGATATATGAATATGCTAAGAATGACATCGACCTTAGAATAGTCATGTAGTAATACTGGATACTAGGTAGTCCGGCATTGAGATAGTATTACTATTATAAACTATTCTTAAAGTAGATATTTCTAATCGTTGATTTTGGAATACGGTCGAATTCCTATAACCTAGAAGACTAGCACATTTCGTATATTGGAATTGGAGTTCCAATGGTTTAACCCGATGTACCATGAGCTTTGGAAGCTCGTATAGACATGTGGGTATTCGTTGGAGTAAATATTGAATGACTCACATGTGATTCCTAATAGTTGAAGTACACACCACCATCAATAGGAATCTCCTCAAGTTGAGTAGCATATGTGATCCTTTTATTATAGGATAGCATTGATTTTGTGTGAAATCCTCCACACTTAGATGTTATATATGTCAGAAACCTTTCATGGTCTGGCCTCTAGATGTTCGTTGGGTGTAGACTGATGCACTCGTTAATCAAGTGCATATCAAGATATGATCTGTCGGCCCGTATGTGTACCATAAAAGGTTTAAGTATCCATATGAGTATGTCACGATTCTTAAGATTTTGGCCAAAGCCGATCACCTAGGGTGGATCGCATATATCAGAAATAGTTTCTGATTAGTTGTAAAGAATTATGGACATGTCGACATGAGATGTGCACCTTGGAAACTTGACGGTGTAATCTATGTTTCCTAAGCACAACTCGAATATCCTACGACGGAGGGATTGATAAACATATATGATGATCTCGACTTGTATAGTTCAGAAAGGTAGTTCGTGTTCTTCGCGAATTCGGAGGTGGCCAAATTACGTACATATAAGCTAGGCTTATATGACGAACATGTCTAAAATTAGAGAGTCCCACAATATAAAGTGTATTCGTTGAGCACTTGGGTAGCCGATAATTTTTTATAATAAATAATATTTGATATTATAATTATCAACTAAGATAATTAACTGTTATTAGATAACATTTATTATTTACTTTGACCCAATTGGATTAATTGGATTAATCCAAAATTACACAAGGACTTTGTCATAATTTTATTAAAATCTCTACCATTTGAGGATATTTTGGTAATATGTCATAATAAGTGTATTTGTCTTGATTTAATTAGATTAAATTAAAGTGGTAAACATTGAACTAATCCATTAAAATTTATCTTGATTTAATTGAATTAAATCAAAGTGGTAGACAAATGTTATTAGTCACACCTAATTATACATATTTGATTAAGCTTACCTAATATTTGACTGAGACTTTTATAAATTAAAAATTTCCTAAGTTTTGCTATAAATAGCAAGCTTGAGCAGGGTTTTAATCAAGCTTGAGAAAGCTAAAAACAAGTAAGAATTAGAGATATTAGCCTAAGTAAAAGAAGTGTTTAGAGAAGTTTTGGAAGTTCTCTACAATATTTCAACAATGAGAAGAAGATTGGATCTTGGTACCAAGCTTGCTAGCTTTGAGAATTTTCTATAACAACAAGGAGAAGAAGATTGGATCTTGGATCCAAGCTTGCTAATCTTGGAAGTTCTCCACAATATTTCAACAAGGAGAAGAAGATTGGATATTGGAATCAAGCTTGCTAGGTAAGTTTGATCTTCTCTAAAGCTATGTTTTTCATTAGTGAGTTATCATTAGTGAGACATATAGTGGCAAATTATATATTGGATACATAATAACATAGTTTGAAGTTGAAATTAGGCTAATGAATTATGTATGAATGCTTTAGAAGCATAAAAATAATATGCTTGTAATTGGGTTAAATATGTTCATGTTGGACATGGAACATTAAATTAGAGTTTGGAACTCTAGATGATAGCTTGGAGCTATGACTACCATTCTAGAATCACTTGACTACCTTTGAGTGACCTAAAATTGTTCATGAGTCATTACATTATGGGATTCTATTTTGATTTATGTTTTGATTCAAGGAAATACATATATGTATTTGGAATGCATGTATGTCTATTGTATAATATATGTTGATGTTGGTTTTGATGTTAAAATTGGATTTTAGGTGTATTGAAGTGCTTGGAGAAAATTGGAAGTGTTTTGAATTGGATTCAAGGCAAATTGCCAATTGCCAATATTTTACTCAGGGCGGCGTCGTGACTCTGATCTCTAGCGTCGCGACACTCAAATTTCAGAGCTGAGGGCGTCACGACACTAATCCTTAGGCGTCATAATGCAGAGCATTCACAGATTGGGCGTCTTGACTCCCAAGTCTGCGCGTCGCGACGCTGAGAGCAGTTGTCCATGAGCGTTGAAACATTATTTTATCCGTTTCAGAGTTTCCGGACTCTGATTTGATCCATGTTTTCTCCTACGGAATCGTAATGAAATACATTATTCTATAAAATAATTTAAAAATACACCCATGTTAGATATCCATGGGTTAGACCAACTTTCGCTGTGCGGGGAACCGATCCGACCCAAAGGGTTCCACATCTGCCCCAATAGAATGGTATCAGAACAGGTTTTAACCACACAACACATGTTGCATGTTTGACGTATATTTGAATATATACCTATGTATTTTAATTTCATTATACATAAGTTGTTGGACAATTATGACCCATAGCATCACTATTTGTATAGAACATGGTGTTGTTGTACAAATTAACTATGTGACAAAGGAAATTGCTCTTTTATCATTTGTAATTGGATTACCACGATACATAAAGCATAAAAGTCCATATGATTAGTTCCAGATTAATAAGACATGAGACATTATTAATCCATTAAGGTTTAATCATTAAAATATCCATAGTCGTAGTATTATCGAGATTAGACATCGATAATGCGGAATAGACTAGTATTGCACTTGTGCGCGTTGTGGGAGCATAACTGCATAGTTCTCATATATTTAAGTATTGGATACTTATGCAAGTGTGATAGGAGGTTGTGTTTACCGATGGTACGGAAACAGCTTCGCTCTGGATAGACCCCTCGGAATTCCATTGGTAGTATGACTATGTGTCTATGGAAGTTCGAATCAGGGTAGGTGTATTTGGTCTTAACCTGAGACTTACATCGCTAATACTTACGACAATCAATATACTTTAGTTTTGGTCGTCCATGGCGTTAACAGGTTTTGTGTACGCCTCTTCTGGGTATATTGAAAATCGTAGTGTATTGGGTGTGATGTCAAGATGGAAGTATCACTCCAGTCATATGGAGATGATGGTCACGCAGGATACGGAACTAGTACTCTTAAGTACTGCAGTCATCGGGATAATATGACCAGGTCATGATTATCCGATTATAGAGACTAGTTACCAGAGATCCGAAATATGCTTCGTACGGGGCAGACACAATTCCAGCCCCAGGCCTAGCATGTGACATCTGATACTGGATCGCAATACGCAATACTACGTATACTACGCCTGATACAGATTACATAATCCTTTAAGAATATTTCTGGAGAATTGGGTAGACACGGTGCTTTGCTAGAAGCCAACCATGTCTTGTAAATCGGTAAAAACGTAGTACTAGGTACGTACGTTTTCAGATAGTCCGACGACCGAATTTACTGCCAACATATCCAGGGATCTCATGGGTCGCTTCCCGAAGATTCACCGATGACGTATGACTCGGACATAATTAATCTGGGATTAATTATAAGAGAGAAAATTAATCTAGGATTAATTACGGAGATATTTTATCTGGGATAAAATACTACTTAAAGAGAGAGAACGATTAATTTGGAATTAATCGATAAAATAATATATTCGATATATTATACGAAATTAGATTTCGACGCGGAATTAAAATTAGATTTTAATTTGGGCGAACGAGTTAATTTAGAATTAATTCTCTAGCGACGTGAATAGTAATTTTGCTAGGCATAATTATTTAATTAAATTTGATTTAATTACGTCGCAACGGAAAATTCGTTAATTCGGAATTAGCGAACTCGAGCCCGGGATGTGTTGCGGGCCCACTCGGATTTTGAATCAAGTGGGGCCCACATGTCACATCACCTAGTCAACTTTATCAACTTTTGTTGATAGAAGTAGATGGGATTTGATGGTTGCTTGTTTTTTACACAAGCATTATTAAAGTTTGATGTGATAATGACTTGTACCAATTTTTTGGAAAATTGGTAAATGGTATTTTGATTTTTGAAATCAAACAACACAACACACTTTACTCTCTCTCTTTTCCTCTCCTTGGCCGAATGGCCTTCTTCTTTTCTTCTTCACTTTGGCGTGAACTTAGGGTTCATGTTGAGTGATTTTTGTTTCAAAAATCACAAGTGCTAGCACATAAGGGGTCTTACAAAGGTGATAGGGAAACCTTTCCCATGAGTTTGGAACTCAATAATCTCATTCTCAAAGCTTGGAGCTTGAAGATCTACTTCAAAGGGGCTTGGCCGAATTCATCAAGAAGGAACAGCTTGGAGCAACTTCTCAAAGGGAAAAGTTTTGAACTCTCCGCCAACATCCAAACGATCAAAGTGAGTATTTCTGCCATCTTACTTTGCGTAGTCACACATTTCATTTGCTTAATTGATCTTGGTTTGACCTAGAAAACCCAACAATGGTATCAGAGCGGTTATTAAGCATGACATTGACTTAGGGTTCTTAAACTTTAATTTGGGGCTTTTGTGATTAATGCATAATTTCTTCAAATTGAACTTTAATTAAATTGAATTTGGATGTTAATTGGGCTTTGAGACCCATAAAGATTAGATTTAGAATCTAAGTCGCAAATGCTCATTAATAAAGTGTAATTATTTAATTTGGAATTAAATAACGAATTAGTATTGAATACGAATTAAATTGGATTTAATATTGTAGTTTGATATAATTTGAGAATTCGTACTTTGAGTACTTATTCTTAAAACGAGTTGGACTCGCGCAAATCAAATTGCTGTTTGAACATTGGATGCTCATTAATCAAAGATTAATTAATTGGATTAGATTGATTGATAACATGCTTTGTGTGAATACATGGATGTGATGTATGAATAATGTATATCGGATGGATATTAGATGGGTGAGGGCAATTTTGGAAATTGTTGTAATAAATTTAGAATTTATTAAATTGGACCTGCGTGTCCAGCTTATTACCTCTTGACTCTTTGTATTTCTCTTCTCACCTATTCCCCTCAATGTAAATGAGGTTTCTTTAGAAATATTATGTAATTGGGTAGAAGTAAGATTTGTGCTAGCGGGAGAGAGGAAAGGGAGAGATTTGTTCTAGGAACAAAATATTTTAAATATCCATCCGTGTATCATTATTAATTTATTTACCGCGCCTTATTATGCTTTTAGAATGCATGTTTAAGGGTGTATGATGAGACCTAATCAAAGATAATTAATTGGTTGCCAATTACGCGAAAAACCCTCAACAAATATTAAGCGTTTTTCCTTCCATTGAGTGATTCATTCTCAAGATCCAAGATTGGCACTGGTTTGTTGGACAAAGTCAATACCTTTGTCCATCGCGGATGTGTTTGAATCATGAAGGCTTTGTTCCATATCGCATGTCTTGTCCAAGTTTTGATTTGTTGGCCAAAGTCAATATCACTTCTTGTCCATCGACATCGATTACGAAGCTTTCCAAAGTCAATGGGTCCCACTTAACTGGAACCATTAAGCTTGTTGTGCCAAAGCCAAGGCTTAGTTGATTCAGAGGAAAAATGTTAGAGAATATATTGGATATATTGGCATATATTAGATATATATTTCGAACTTGGATGTCCACCTACTGGATCTAGGAATTGGATGAGATCCAATTGATCTTAGAGATCTACCTAGTTAAATATCATACAGCTTGTTGGCCAAAGTCAAGGTTGTGTGTTATTTAATGGGATCATATCCCACTAGGAAACTAGGTTTCCCGAGTACTTAATAGAGGGTTAGAGGCTCGCCGAAAATAGTGTGAGGCAAGTATTAAATTTGCAATTTCATTTAGATACTTGCCAATACACGCTCATTTCATTTTTCGTCATTACATAAATATATTAGTTGGACTAATATTTAATCGTTGTTTTAATCAAACAGTTGGACTATATTCAAACTACTTCAAGTTATAGTTGATTATATAATTGGATTATAGTAATCAATATATTTGAATTTAACCAATCAAATTATAGTTGATTATATAGTTAGACTATATTAATCATTATATTCAATCGTACCCGAAATCGTTGATTGGATAGTTGGACTATAGCAATCAAGATAACCGAAAGATTAACGTTTAAAACATAATCCTGGGAGAAAATGTCTTTAAGCGGCTTTAATTTTCAAATTGGGAACCGAGAAGTTACTTTATTTGATAGAATGACATCTCGGGCCTAAGCCCGAAGTTGAGCAAATAGTAGAGCATGAGTTTTGAAAGACTCATGGTGATGATAACTTTAATGCTCAATCTGTTATGCTTAATGCAATGACACTTTAATTTTGTCGTCAAAACTAAGGATTAGATCCTTGTACAATGATGATGAAATTAAAGATCTTCATAGATCTATTCTTAGATCTTAGAAGTACAAGTTGCAAAAGAAGCTCTTTTTCTCGCGTATGTCAGAGGGTACATCTATCGAGCACTAGGTGTCGCAGATGATTGCTGATATCGATCAGCTAGGTTAGCTGGGCATTACCTACGTGGCCAAGACTACCAAAGATTTGATCTCATAGTCTCTACCCGAAAGCTGGGGCAGGTTCATTATGAATCAAGTGTAAACTCTTGGAGAGTTGATGGCTATGCTCAATGAGACCGAGCCAGAGCTTCTAAATGGGGCAAAGGCAAAATCATCACAGTCTTCTGGGAAGACAAATGACATATCCCTAGATGTCTGCCTAAATTGTGGCAAACGGGGTCACTGAAGCGTGACTGCCATATGGACAAGGCAGACATGAAGGAAGTGAAGAGGGGTAAGGCTCCGACTTCAAGTATGTTTGTCATAAACATGTTCAAAATTAGTTTCAAAATTGGATTTTTGATACTAGATGTGGTACATAGATATGTACTGATGTGCGTAATCTGCTGATTAGTAGGATATTGACTTCAGATGAGATCTACCTGCGAGTCGGAAACGGGATAAGAGTCACTGTTTTAACCGTAGAAACCTAAGTTTAGGAACTACCCTTTGGGTATGTACTTAAATTAGGAAACTGTTATAATGTAACTAGTTTGACTAGAAACATTATCTCTATATCTAAGTTTAACCTGTTGCGG
Source organism: Zanthoxylum bungeanum (assembly GCA_019454045.1). Taxonomy (NCBI): domain Eukaryota; kingdom Viridiplantae; phylum Streptophyta; class Magnoliopsida; order Sapindales; family Rutaceae; genus Zanthoxylum; species Zanthoxylum bungeanum. The sequence continues at coordinate 69,480 of SKCR01016424.1, read as the reverse complement.
GTATACCTTTATATTCTAGAACACTAAGTGTTTTATTATATAAAGATTATATTGAGATAAACACATTAGATGTGAATAACAATATTTATATTTAGAATATAAATGAATCTCATACATATGACATGACAAACAAATAGCTCAAACTGAATTAATCAGATGAGATTTATTTGTGGCATTGTTATCTGGGACACATTAAATAAGACTCGTATATCCACACTTTCGAAGAGTAGATACTAGGACGGATTTGATCCTATTCAAATGATGTCTACGAATCTAGTTTATTAGGCAAAATGCCTAAAACACTTTTTACTTGGTAAAAGTGCAAGTGCCATCGATCTGTTAGCCCTCGTTCATAGTGACGTAAGTGGGCCCATGTCTAGCTAGGCTAGAGGTGGATATGAACACTTCGTAACCTTTACAGATGTGGCATCGCGTTATGGTTATGTGTTTCTTTTGAAACATAAATCGGAAACTTTTGATAAATTCAAAGAGTTTCGACACGAAGTATAAAAACAGATCAGCAAGAGTATTAAAACATCACGATTGGACTGTGATGGAAAATACTTAAGCAATAAGTTTCTCGATTACCTGAAAGAGTATAGTATTCTTTCACAGTGAACTCCTCCCGGAACACCTTAATTGAGTGGTGTGTCCGAACAGAGAAATCGAACTTTGTTGGACATGGTAAGGTTAATGATGGGTTGCTCTGAGGTACCATTTTCCTTATGGGGATACGCATTAAACGGTGCAAAACTTATTTTGAATAAGGTTCTATAAAAATCTGTTTGACAGACTTCATATTAGATATGAACAGGAAATAAATCAGGTTTTCTCATTCCTGAAGATTTGGGAATGCTAGGCATATGTTTGGATGATACCAAACTAGAACCCAAATCGGATAAGTGCCTAATTTGTAGGTTATCCTAGGGTAACCAAAGTATAGTACTTATACAACTCACAAGAGAACAATGTAATTGTTGCTCTCCATGCGGTTTTCCTAAAAGGAATACCTATATGCAGTGGTAAGTGGGAGGAAAGTAAAACTCGATGAAAATCGGAGCAATACTGTTCCAGGCACCGATTCCTTAACGGAACATAAACAGTTCATCATGGATGAAACTGTACCACAATCTTCAAGTACACAAGAACCGCGCAAGTCGGAGAGAGTTAGGAAACAACATGGGAGGTATGGGTTTCTGATCTCACCTCGTAAAGATGTCAATCTTATTGAGGAACATAAACCGGATATGTATGAGGAAGTGATACAAGGTATCGACTCCCTATTATGGAAAAGTCCCATGAAATCCGAAATGGATTCCATGTAAACCAACCAAGTTTAGACACTGGTTGATGTAACGGAAGGCATTGTGCCTATTGGTACTATATGAGTCTTCAAGGAAGACATACATGGATGGAAACATACCGACGTAAAAAGGTAGGTTTGTAGCGAAAAGGTATCATTATCAACATTATGTCGATTTCGACAAAAACTTTACTCGTTGCCATGGTTAAATCCATTTGGATAATGCTTGCTAATGCTGCATGTTTCATTTATGAAATATGGCAGATGGACGTCAAAATTGCTTTCCTTAAACGGAAACCTTTTGGAGGATGTCTACAACATCCTAACGGTTTTGTCATACCAAAACATACAAACAAGGTTTGCAAGTTCAATCGATCCATTTATGGATTGAAGCAAGCATTGCGTTCTTGGAACCAGCATTTTGATGTAATCATAATGGTATATGATTTAATTCAAAACGAAAATGATTCTTGTGTATATAAGGAGGTTAGTGGGAGTGCACTGACAATGATTGTCCTAAATAATGATGATATATCATTTCTTGGAAATGATATTCCCATAATACAATCGGTGAAAACTTGGCTTTCATGAAAATTCTCCGTAGACTACTTGGGAGGACAACCTTTATTCTAGGAATAAGGATCTACTAGGATAGATCTAAAAATTGTTGGCACTCTCTGAGAACTCGTACATTGAAAGAAATGTACGCGACCTGGTGTATCATATGCTTTGAGCATATGGAGTCACAATCAGGCCAATCCAAGGGATAGTCACTGGATTGATGTTAAGAACATCATTAAGTATCTTAGATGAACTAAGGATGCTTTCTTAAGCTATAGAGAAGGAGAACTTGAAGTGACTGGGTTCACCGCTGTAAGTTTCCAAACCGACAAAAATGACTATAAGTCGTAATAAGGGTACTATATAGTTTGAATAACGGAACAGTGAGCTGGAAATCTTCCAAGTAAGATATATTGCCGAATAAACAACAAAAACGGAATATTTTTAAAGCTGAGGCAACAATAGAAGCGTTTTGGATCTATAATAATCCTAATTAGATTAGGTGTAGTTCTTTTAGCGGTTGAGCTAGGCTACATCACAGGCTAAAGAATTAATGGTATCATCAACGATCCAAATATATACTTCAATTATTTCATCTGATTCGTTGGATCATACATCGTGGCGATGTGATGATCGAATAAATCACATCAGATGATAACATTGCAAATCCACTGACGAAAGTAGTTTCTCAGTAGAAGTTTGAGCGAACCGTACATAGTTTATGTGTAGGACACTTGAGTGATTGGCTATAGGCCAAGTGGGAGATTGTTGGACAATTATGACCCATAGCATCACTATTTGTACAGAACATGGTGTTGTTGTACAAATTAACTATGTGACAAAGGAAATTGCTCTTTTATCATTTGTAATTGGATTACCACGATACATAAATGATAAAAGTCTATATGATTAGTTCCGGATTAATAAGATATGAGACAGTATTAATCCATTAAGGTTTAATCATTAAAATGTCCCTAGTCGTAGTATTATCGAGATTGGACATCGATAATGCGGAATACACTAGTATTGCACTTGTGCGCGTTGTGGGAGCATAACGGCATAGTTATCGTATATTTAAGTATTGGATACTTATGCATGTGTCTATGGAAGTCCGAATTAGGGTAGGTGTATTTGGTCTTAACCTGAGACTTACATCGCTAATACTTACGACAATCAATATATTTTGGTTTTGGTCGTCCAGAGCGTTAACAGGTTCTGTGTACGCCTCTTCTGGGTATATTGAGAATCGTAGTGTATTGGTGTGATGTCAAGATGGAAGTATCACTCCAGTCATATGGAGATGATGGTCACGCACGATACGGAACTAGTACTCTTAAGTACTACAGCCATCGGGATAATATGACAAGGTCATGATTATCCGATTATAGAGACTAGTTACCAGAGATCCGATATATGCTTCGTATGGGGCAGACACAATTCCAGCCCCAGACCTAGCATGTGACATCTGATACTGGATCGTAATACGCAATACTACGTATACTACGCCTGATACAAATTACATATTCCTTTAAGAATATTTCTGGAGAATTGGGTAGGCACGGTGCTTTGCTAGAAGCCAATCATGTCTTGTAAATCGGTAAAAACGTAGTACTAGGTACGTATGTGTTCGGATAGTCCGACGACCGAATTTACTGCCAACATATCCAGGGATCTCATTGGTCGCTTCCCGAAGATTCACCGATGACGTATGACTCGGACATAATTAATATGGGATTAGTTATAAGAGATAGAAAATTAATCTAGGATTAATTACGGAGATATTTTATCTGGGATAAAATACTATTTAAAGAGATAGAACGATTAATTCCAAATTAATCGATAAAATAATATATTCGATATATTATACAAAATTAGATTTCGACGCGGAATTAAAATTAGATTTTAATTCGGGCGAACGAGTTAATTTAGAATTAATTCTCTAGCGATGTGAATAGTAATTTTACTAGGCATAATTATTTAATTAAATTTGATTTAATTACGTCGCAACGGAAAATTCGTTAATTCGGAATTAGTGAACCCGAGCCCGGGATGTGTTGCGGGCCCACTCGGATTTAGAATCAAGTGGGTCCCACATGTCACATCACCTAGTCAACTTTATCAACTTTTGTTGATAGAAGTAGATGGGATTTGATGGTTGCTTGTTTTTTACACAAGCATTATTAAAGTTTGATGTGATAATGACTTGTACCAATTTTTTAGAAAATTGGTAATTGGTATTTTGATTTTTGAAATCAAACAACACAACACACTTTACTCTCTCTCTTTTCCTCTCCTTGGCCGAATGGACTTCTTCTTTTCTTCTTCACTTTGGCGTGAACTTAGGGTTCATGTTGAGAGATTTTTGTTTCAAAAATCACAAGTGTTAGCACACAATGAGTCTTACAAAGGTGATAGGGAAACCTTTCCCATGAGTTTGGAACTCAAGAATCTCATTCTCAAAGCTTGGAGCTTGAAGATCTACTTCAAAGGGGCTTGGCCGAATTAATCAAGGAGGAAAAGCTTGGAGCAACTTCTCAAAGGGAAAAGTCTTGAACTCTCCGCCAACATCCAACCGATCAAAGTGAGTATTTCCGCCATCTTACTTTACGTATTCACACATTTCATTTGCTTAATTGATCTTGCTTTGACCAAGAAAACCCAACATAAGTCATATTGGATATGATTTGCATGTTTTAAATTGAAATTTTTATTTTGACCCAAACATGTTAATGACTTGATTGTCATAAATATTTCATGATTATATGATTACTTTATTTTAAGTAATATTATTAATAATTTTGGAGCATTATAGGATGGTTCGTCTTGTCAATACGGAGATGAATGAGCTATTTACTTATACCCAAGACCGTCATTATTGTGAGGGTATAAGTGCTTGGAACTTAGGTACTTCCGGTAAAACATTAGATGTAGCGTGATGAGTTAATGTAGTCACCCAATACCATAATTATTATGAGGGTGTACTTACGAAGTTCATTAGTGCACATTGAAAAGTATATACTTGGAACACGTCTTAATCCAATACTGTCATTATTGTGAGGATAAGAAATGATTCAGGACCAAACTTAGGATTCACATGAATGTGATTGACCTTGGAGGTATATTTAATGAGTTTATGAAGGCCAAGACCGTCATTATTGTGAGGTTGGAGTAAATGTCATGGGATCCACTTCCCGCTATGAAATTTTGATAGTCAAATTTATATTTTTCTGTTAAAGGAGATTACAGAATTACGTAAAGTAGTGGGATGACACTAATAGATTTAAAATCCATAATCATATTAGTGTTTTTATATTGAAATGAAAAATATTATGCTAGTGTTTAATTGTCGTCTTGTAGATAACTGCCGCAAATCCATTAGCGCGACTTTTGGATTCTAATAAACTGAAAGAAGCTGACAACTATTTTGAATGGGAAATGAACATATGTCTTGCCTTGGATTTCGAAAAGTTGTGCTATATGACGATCAATTCATTGCCTGTTGAAATCGATCCTGATTCCACTCCCAAACAGCGAGAGACTTTTGAAAAATGGAAGAATGATAACCTAAGGGTGAAATCCTATATTTTAGGATCGATGGTTCCAGATTTACTTAGACAGTACATAGAAGTACTCGATGCTTGGAGCATTATGAGAACACTCAAGGAGTTGTTCGAAGAAAATCAAGAAATTGAAATATATCGGAGATCTAAGGAATTGTTCCATGCTACGCTCAAGGATGAAAGAGCAGTCAACATTCATATTTTGAACATGATCAACCAGATCCGATATTTGGAATGATAGGGCATTATGATCGATGAACGGCTAGGCCAAAATTTAATTTTGTTTTCTTTGTCTGGTACTTATACTGGTTTTGTGTTAAACTTTTATATGCATTCAATGCAAGCCAGTTATGAAGAACTTCATAACATGTTACGCACAATGGAGCATGATTTGAAGAAAGACAATCTCACTTTATACCTCCATGGTGGAACAAACTCTTCAAAGACTTTTAGAAAGTCGAAGAAAATCAAAATGGGAAAGAAGAAAATATCAAAGAGAAACTCCAAGAAGAAAAAAACTACAAGACCGCATGTAGCTCGTGATCAATATCTACACTGCAAGAAGTCTAGACATTGGAAGAAAGATTGTCCAGAGCTGAAAAGAAAGGCATGACCTTCAGGTACGCTTTGTATTTTCCTATTATTGACATCTCATTAGCCTTAAATACAAATAGTGGATGAGTGTTAGACACCGACATTCCCACTCATATTTGCAACTCCATGCATGTCATGAGGGTTAAAAGAAGATTGAACAAATGGGAGATCCGGCTTAGAGTTGGCAATGGCGAGACATTAGATGTCAAAGCCATAGGAACGGTTGTTCTAGATCTCCATAATAAATTTAAATTAATTTTACATGACTGTTATTATGTACCCTCTCTTATCAGACAGATAATATCATTACCGATATTGGATAAAGAGGGATATAAAATAAATATTAAAGATGGTGTTTTATGTTTATATTATAGAGACAACTATTTAAATGTGAATATTCTTTATCTAACGGTTATTATATTTTGGAAACATATAGAAATGTCTTTAATGTAGAGGAAAATACAAGTAAAAGATCTGAATTAAATAATACTGAATTATGACATATGAGATTAGGCCACATAGGTGTTAGACGTCTATCAAAATTGGTTAATGGTGGTTTGATTGAAGATCTTACCTTAGATCCTTATCCAATTTATGAGTCATGTATCAAATGGAAAATGACAAAAGTCTCATTTCTTGGTGTTGGACACCGTGTTGAAGATTTATTGGAGCTAATACACAGCGATGTGTGTGGTCCATTAAATCATGCCGCTCATGATGGTTCAACATACTTCGTGACTTTCACAGATGATAAGTCAATATATGGATATGTCTATTTGATGAGACATAAATCGAAAACATTTGAAAAGTTCAAAATATTCTAAAATGAAATAGAAAAATAAACCGGTAAATTCATCAAGTGCCTTCAATCAGATCGAAGTGGTGAATTTATGAGCGACGAATTCATAAGTTATTTAAGGGAGAATGAGATTCTCGCCCAATATAGCCCACCAGGAACTCCTCAACACAATGGTGTGTCTGAGTAGAGAAATCATACTTTATTGGATATGGTGTGATCTATGTGAGCTATACAAATCTTCCATATAGGGGTGTTTGCGGTGCAGTTCGGGTCGGTTTTTTCGTTTTTCACTTCAAACCGTGCGGGTTGGCTGTGTGGGAAATTAGAAACCAAAACCGCAAATTTGATAAGGAAAATCGCGGCGGTTTGAGTTGGCGGTTTAGCAGTTTTGGAGGTTCGGGTTGGGGGTTTGCATTATAAATTTTTATAAGGAAATTTTATGTGTTTTCACATAATAATTGAAGAGGAAAAATACATAATTTTCATTTATACATTGCATATTGTCATATGATCATTAAATATCTTAAATTTCATGGTTAAAAAAAAATATAAAATAATATCTAATTTGAATGCGGGTCAACGGTTTAGGCGGTTCGGGTTGTGATTTGAGTCAAAATTTATGGTTTTGAGCGGTTCGGGTCGCGGTTGGTTCAAAATCACACACTGACCCGAAATTTACGGTTCGGTTCCCATTGACCCGAAATCATTTTTAATATTTTTTTCAAACCGCGCGGTGCAGTTCGGGTTGGTGCGGTTCGGGTCGGGTTGCGGTTTAACCTGAAACCATGATCACCCCTACTTCCATATTACCTTTAAGGTTATGCTTTACTTACTGCTGCCCACATATTTGAAGAGTGGTAAATGTATCACTATTTCTCACTCATTTAACGTAATATTTTGTATAGTTTCTTGAGTTTTGTGAATATTTTGATGTGTTTTGTGTTATTTTGTAGATAAATAAAGTTTCAGGACCCTCTGGAGGTGATTTGGGGCCAAAATAGTGAAAAACGGACAAAATGGCATTTTCGTAATTTTACGCATCGCGACCCGCAAGCCTTTTGCGTCGCGACGCCTAACGTTCGCTGATCCATGCTAACGTGCACCGGGTCCACATGTCAGAATCTGAGAAGTTTGACTTTGCTAACGTGCACCGTGCCATGTGTCACCATCACAACCAATCTGCTAACGTGCGCCGTGCCACGTGTCACCATCCTACGATGCCGACAATCGCCACACCATGTGTCGCCACATGTCACTCCACATGTCAGCCACGTCATCATCCACATCACCAGTTGACCGAGTCAACGTGCCACGTCACCACCACGTCATCATTAGCCAATCACAGCGTGCCACGTGTCATCATTTTATGGTGCCGACAATCACTATCGCCACGTCAGCATAATCATTGAGGTGCCAGCCGCCTTGCCATGTGTCATCTTATCATCTTATCCGAAATGCCACGTGTTAGATAAGAATCTGAAGCCGACGAACCAGAAGTCCTTGCGCGTCGCGACGCCCGAAGCCTACCGGGGTCTATAAATTGAGCTCGAGATTTCAGTTTTAGATGTACCTTCATCTCTAAATTCTCTGATGTAAATAGGGAGTTTTCTATCTAGTTTCTTTTAATTTCAGTTTTGTAATTAAATTTTAGTTACGTTCTGTAATAATAATAATTTATTTTCTTTTACTTTTACAGTTTTTACTATTCACCATGAGGAGGTAACTTCCCCATGTTATGGTGAAATGTAATTCTTTTACTATTGTTATTTAGATTAATTTCCCTTAATTATAATATATTCACTATTTAAAATTTGACTTAAAAAGGATACCGCTATATTGGTCGGTTGGTAATTCATTTTAAACTGGTTTAAACCTGACTAAGCAAGCATACCGCCAAATTGGTCGGTTGGTAATTAAATTTTCTTGCCGCCTATATGGCAGGTTTATTTTGATTCCGCCTTTATGGCTGGTTGGACTTAATTTGACTTAATCAGGTTACTGCCTATATGGCTGGTTGGTAAAATAATCACAAGTTAATATATTATATTAAGGGATATATCTAAATAGTAAATAGTAGAAGTTGATCCTTTTACCTTAGCATTTTATTTTATTGTAATTTATTTTTCAGCTTTTACTTTACCGCAATTACTTTTCAGCATTTTTACTTTATGTCTTTTACTTCTAAGTTTTTACTAGCCCTAGTTATGTGTCGTAACTAAGTTAGTTATCTGGGGTTGTGATGAATTCTAATATCACCGGTTTATAAGGGGTTATTTTATAGTTTGGGTAATTTATAGGTTTACTTATTAAGTCTTAAGCTTAATACGTCTTGTTAATTGGCCACTAATAAGATTGATTTAGTAAATCTAAAATAAATTTGACAAAGGAATTTTAGGTTTCAGCCTTAGACTTAATAGCCCACGATCTTCCTTGAGGATAGATAACCCTTTAATAGATTTCCTTACAGGATAGACATATACCTGTCGGGCGGGGGTAGCCATAATTGAAACTTAAACTTAATGAATCCAGATAATTTGGTTGACATAGATATATGGTTCAATTGGGTTATACTGGGTATTTGCGTCTGACCATTGACAGAGGCTTTTGCATAATTTAGTGTTCCAGGTTAGTAAACCGATTTATTACACAAACATGAAATAACCACTTCATCTTTTAAAATATATTAGAAAGATTCACAACCCTAGATAATTTCCTAATATTGAATTTTCTTAAACATACTTTCGTGCAATTTTATTTACTTGTTTTTAAATTTAAAATCATCACCATTTCAAATCAATCAATCAACCTGTTAGATACTAGTAATCATTTGACCTAATAAAATTAATAGATTAGGTATTAAGTCCTCATGGGATCGATACTTTTTATACTACTTGAACGATACGTGCGCTTGCGTTACACGCCTGTGATTACGCACTGGTCAATATTAATAGAGTTTCATCGAAAAGTTATTTATACAACCTCTTATTAGATATAGTTCGGTAGAAATCCAAGGCTTAGATATTTACATATTTGGGATTATCTTGCATACGTTAGAGTTACGCAGCGAGATAAACTAGCACTCATGGGATATAAATATAGGTTCGTTGGATATCTTGAAAATTCCATGGGATATCAATTTCTACGATTCTGAGCAATGAAATGTATTTGTTGTTCGTTTTGTCACTTATCTTGAAAAGGAATTTTTGAGAGAAAATGAGAATTGTAGAAAGAATGAACTTGATGAGTTCGATCCTAACATTAAGGAACCTCATATGGAACCATAAATCCAATTAGGTGAAGGTCTACAACACAGGTTCTACGTAAGTCGAATAGAATATCAAGACCTCCTGAGAGATTTTGTTTAACATTTAATGTGAGCCTTGATGTTCTCCTCTTAGAGGAAACGAATCCGACTACGTATAAACAGACGATATTAGATATCGATTCGGGAAAATGACAGGAATGCATGAAATCTGAAATGGATTCTATGCATGACAATCAAGTCTGAGACTTATTTGAAATTTCTGAAGAAGTTAAACCTATTGGTTGTAAATGGGCTTATAAAAGGAAGCGAGGGCCCGATGGAAAGATGGAAACCTTTAAGGCCCGACTGGTAGTGAAAGGTTACACTCAACATCCTGAGATTGACTATGAGGAAACCTTTTCACTAGTAGCCATGCTAAAATTCATTATGATTCTTTTAGCCATTGTTGCATATCATTAATATGAGATATGATAGATGGATGTGAAAATCGCTTTCCTAAATGGATCCTCGAGAAGGATATCTATATGGAACAACCAGAGAGTTTCGTATCTAGTGAGACTTCAAACTTGGTTTGTAAGTTCCAGAAGTCTATTTATAAAATTAAATAGGCATCCCGAAGCTGGAATCATTATTTTGACGAGATAATTAGGTTATCTGGATTCATCAAGAACGAGGAAGAATCGTGTGTTTATAAGAAAATTAGTGGAAGCATGATAATTTTCCTTATTTTGTATATAGACGATATCCTTATCATTGGGAATGATATAGGATTGGTGCAAAATGTGAAAGCCTACCTTTGCAAGAACTTCTCCATGAAAGACATGGGTGAAGCTTCCTATATACTGGGTATAAGGCTCTACCGGGATTGAGTTAGGAAGCTTATAGGGTTATCGCAATCACGTACATAGATAAAATATTAGAAATGTATAGTTTTACCAACTGCAAGGCAGTAAATATACATTTCTGATACATCATACATCTTTCGAAGAAAATGGCACATCAGCCTAAGGAAGAAAGAGTTAGAATATCTAACTTGCCATATGCTTCTTATATTGGAAACATAATGTATGTTATGTTATGTATAAGACCTATCGGCATTAGTGTTACTAGCTGATATCAATCTGATCCAGGTAATGATCATTGGACAGTCGTGAAATATATCCTGAAATATCTTAAGGGTATTAAGGATAAGTTTCTCATATATGAAGAAGATGAGCTACAAGTTAATGATTATACAAACTTTGACTTCCAATGAGATCCAGATGATAGAAAGTCTACATCCAGATACATACAATTGATTTCACCACTGAGGCGGAAATTACAGCGGCTTCAGAAGTTTCCAAAGAAGCCGTTTGCATTAGAAATTTTATCACAAAACTTGGCATTATGCCTAGTATTGCGGATTCGATCCCACTGTACTGTGATAATAGTGGAGCCATTGTCAGGCTAAGGAGCCGAGAGCTTTTTCCAAGTCTAAACACGTGGATAGGAAATATCACGTGATTAGAGAGATTATTGAATGAAAAGACATAGTGGTCTTGAAGGTTCAATGACTAGACAATATAACAGACTCGCTTACTAAGGACTTAACTCATACGTTATTCGATAAACATGTTGAGGAAATGAGATTTCGGTACCATCGAAATTAGCACTAAGCAAGTGAGAGTTTGTTGGAGTTGGTGCTTGGAGCGCTAATCCGAATAATGTATTGTACATTATATTTTATTATTTATTAATAAAATAACTATATTTTCATTTCAAACCTTATTAATGGTAATGTCATTATGCATATTAGATTGATATATGCCCTTGGGCGTCGCGACTCCGAGCATTCACAGATTGGGCGTCGTGAATCCCAAGCATGTGCGTCGCTACGCGACGAGAGCTGTTGCCCTGCTGAAACTTCATTATGTCCGTTCCGGAGTTTCCGGACTCCGATTTGGTCCATATTTTTTTCCTACGGACTCGCAGTGAAATATAGTATTCTATAAAATAATTTAAAAATACACTTATGCTAGATATCCACAGGTTAGACCCACTTCCGCTGCTCAGGATACCAATCCGACCCTAATGGTTCCACACCTGCCCCAAAACCTTTCCCATATGGCACTTCTTGAGGGATATATCTCTCCTACATTTATATTTATATATTAAGAGAATTTCCTACAGTCTCCCACAATTCTCTAAATATTAATGCAGACATTTAAGAGAGTTTACTTGAAATAAAACTACATTGGAATAGGTAGCTTTCACCTTAAATATTTCCTATTGAATGACAATCGGATTTACTTGGTGAACCAGTTACCCATAGTCTTGAACTTTCCCGTTGTTGGTGTAAACCAAGACAATAGCCAACATACAGTTTCACTTCGACTATTTCCCGTTCTACGGTTGTGCTCAATTCGGCCATGAACATCAGTTCTGGCTTCATCAAGTACTCTAGAGAATCCAGCCTTTAAAATCCCATGAAAGCGGCCTCACTTCTTACTTGAAATATGTAATCTACTATGAAAGGTAGTTTACCTTTACCCTCATTAGGACTCTTCTCCTAGTATAGTGATCATTAAAAGCCTTAGTTTATCTTAATCTTAACATGCAACACTCTGCGTCATTACAGGGATGGGTTAGAGTATAGAACTTTACAGTGCTTGTTTTTAATTGTACAAAGTTTCAGTTGTCCCCTTTGGACCTATATCTTGGGATCTCTAGTTAGCTAGGTTGAGTTTATATAGTGACAAATCTTAATTTATAGACTTCAAGCTCATTCCCCTTGATGACTTCTCAACAATAAGGACTTTATTAACAAAAATTCTCGGCCTAAAATGAGTCCGCCAGTGAATAAGGGTGGCAATGGGCCGGGCCGGGCCCGAGCTTTGATAAGCCCGGCCCGAGCCTGGCAAGAAAAAAAAGCCCGAGCACGGGAAAAGCACGGCCCAGCCCGACTCGGGCCCAGACTTTATCCGGCCCTTTTTTAAAGAAAAATTAAAAATATTAAAAACATACAAATACAAAATACATTCACACTATATGCAAAGACAATTAACAAATAAATCAAAATTTTCATCGATAAATTAACAATTTAAATGCTACAAACATATTAAAAAAAACCCGAGCCAAAAATGCCAAACCCGGCTCGGGCCCGACCCGGGCTTTTCTGCCACACTTACCGTGAAAGTACATCCATTGGAGAATAGACTTGCAGCTCTCTCTAACAAACTACATACATATAAGGACCATGTATATCGATCAATCTTGACGGGCGTTGACCAGGTTCTAGACTAATGTTCCATTGCCAGAATGCAACTATTTAATGCTGAGGGAACTTGAACAACAGTTACTTGTAGCTGAAAATTCAACATCAGAACAAATGTGTGAAGCTAAGATCATTTTACTAATAAATGATCTTGCATTTAATAGGTCAGTCCAGTTGTGTGACATTTCAATTCAATTGCCGTTGAATTACAAATAGGTGTCTATTGGAATTTCATTGAGATGCTTCAGCGAATTGAGCTGGATTTGGTCTTCAATTTTGTTGTTTGTAGTAAAGCAATGATGTGTTGTTAGGAAATAAATTCATACCTTGTAAATGTCAACAAAGAGTTATTGTAAAGTTTCGCTGGTAGATCTCAATCACCAAGTTTTCTTCAATCACATGATATTTACACATCAATATTGTCTAGTGTGGAGGTAAGACTTGTTTGGTTCTTTATCTGCCAACATCATAAAGATGGTCCTCAAGGTTGTGGCTTGATGGTAAAGAATTTAAAATTTGGTTGTCAGGTCTTGGGTTCGAATTCATTGGTGTATTTTTTGTAAGAGTCTGGGGCAGCCGGAGATTTTACATGCTCCACTTAAATCGGATCGGGTGATTTTACTGCGAGATTTCCAACATTTCCAAAAAAAAAAATCATAAAGATGATCTAGCGCAAGAAACACCATGAAAAAAGGAAAAAAAATCAGTAGGAATTTAGAACAATCAACTCATAAACATAGATTGCTAGTGAGGATAAAACAAGTACATATTTCTAAAAACTCATCACTTATCACCAATTCTAAACTTTTTAGGCAGAAGATTTGTTTTTAAGGAGCATATTGATAATATAGATTGTAAGAACTCAAGCTGAAAGTTTAGGATCTCCTAATTCGGGAGCCCATGTGTTCTGGCTTCCACTCTGCATTTGGATAAAACACTGAAGGCAATCCAGGCTTAAACCCAGAGGCCAAAATCCAGTCAGAAGTCATATGATCAATCACTATTTTAAGCTTATTCAAAGTTTTGAGAGCCAAAAACAATAAAATCTGAAGGATCCAGTTCCATGGCATCCATTGTTAACCACCATTGCAAGCCCCCAAGACACTTTAGGTGGAAGTTTGAAAATGGTGCAAGTTTCCAAACTACTTTAGGTGGAGCAGTATTCATTTATTGAAAATGAGAGCCTAGGTTTTGCTATAAATACAGAGCTCATTTGTGAGCTTTAGGCATCCCAAATATTAAACTTCAAGGCAAGAAAACTTAGAGAGTGTAGAGAGAGTGAGGATTTTTGTAAAGTTTAAACACTTTGTAAATTATGTTCTTATAGTAAAAGAATTTGATTTTTCCTCATAAACACTCTTCAGTGATCAGAAAATAATAACAAGTGGTATCAGAACTTTGGTTATACATTAGGATCGTAAAACTGAAGAACGGAACTTGGTTCGGAAAATTCGGGTTTCATGAAAGTTTTCAAAAATTTGTTTTGAGCATACCATCATCTTTTTCACGTCGAGATGAGCACGGTGGTATTTTTCGGCGATCAAATGGAGATCAAAGAAGCCCTCACGCGCCGCACGCACCAACCAGAGAGTTGTCCATGCGATCCCATGCGCTTCACGCGCCACACGTGCCGGCCGAAGGTTGAAGACGACACATGTGTCAACCACTTCAGCAACACGCAGCAGATCCGATACAGTCAGCAGCACAGTCAGCGGCTACGTCAGCATTCTGGTACAATCATCAGTACAATCAGCTGCAACGTAAGCTTTTCCAATACAGTCATCTGCCACATCACCATTTCTGGTCCAATCATCAATCACGTCAGCAAATTCGGTCCAGTCAACTGGCACGTCAGCTTTTTGGATACAGTCAGCTGCCACATCAGTAATTCTGGTCCGGTTAGCTGCCATGTCAGCAATTCCGGTCCAGTCAGCTGCCACGTCATCAATTCCGATCCAGTTAGTGCCACATCATCTTCCAAGTGCCAGACACGTCATCTTATCTAGTAAATTTCATTGAGCCTACCGAAGACTCTGAAATTTATATTTTAGCCCCGGAAAAATTAGAAATTTATAAATCTTCCCTTGAGTCAGATTTGGACCAATGAATAGTCAAATCCGCCATTTTTGACTATTACGGACATAACGGTGACCTTCGATTTATGAAAATCAGCTTCAATTTTGTCAAATTTTCATTTTAATCTTTAAACTTAAAATGGAAATGGAAGATTCCTCTTCTAGTGCAATGATCAAGCTGACAGCAACCAATCACTCACTTTGGAGTCCTCGAATGATAGATTATGTGTACTGTAAAGATCTATTCGATAAAATCGAGGTGAAAGGAGTGAGACCAGATTCTGTCAAAGAGTATGATTGGAATAAACTCAACAACATAACTCTCGGTCAGATTAGGCAGTGGATTAACCATAGTGTCTTACATTATGTAGCACAAGATACAAATGCTTAGCAAATAGGGCTATGCTAGCTATTTTAGCAATGACACATGGAAATGATAAAAGGTATCATGGTCGTCGCTCGAAGACATATTTGTGGCATTTTATACAAGACTCATATGAAGATATGTGCAGAGAGCCTCAATGTAGCTGAATATAAGGCTTCTCAAAATCTATGGCACTAGAGACTCGGTTATATGAATGAGAAAGGATTGTATACCTTGACAAAGAAGGATCTAATCACTGTCTCCAAGAATGTTACTCTAGATCATTGCAATCACTGTTTATTCGGTAAGAAACATAGAGTCTCCTTTAATTTCTCTTCTACGAGAAGATAAGAGTTGCTCAGTCTGGTGTACTTTGATGTTTGTGGTCCCTTGGACATTAATTCTCTAGGCGGTAACAAATACTTTATGACATTCATTAACAATGCTTCTTGAAAGTGTGGGTGTATTTTCTGAAAATAAAGGATCAGGTCCTGGATTATTTCAAATTGTTTCATGTCATGGTAGAGCGTGAGACAATGAAGAAATTGAAGTGCCTCCGTATAGATAATAGAGGCGAGTACACTTCTAGAGAGTCTGGTGCCTACTGGGAAGATACGACATTAGACATGAAAGGACTATTCCAAGCACCCTACAACATAATGGTGTTGTTGAAAGAATAAACCGCACCATTATGGAGAAAGTCACAAGCATGATGATGTGATCCTAGCAGCACCTGATTCGATCCAGAGTACAATAGATCCAATCCATGTACCGGTTGGACCAATTACAAGACAAAGAGCTCTGAAGATCAAAGATGTTATGGCAGGCCTGGCCCAACGTCATGTAGCTGAATTGAACAAGCACGTTCTAGACCAATTGGACTTCAAGGAAGATGGTTCAAGAGTTATACATTTGACCCATGTCATCGAGGAGCAGCATGGATCGTTTTCAGTTAGTTAGACTTATTTTCATCACATTATTATTTATTTGTATGGATGGAACCAACGTGGATATCGTTTTATTTATTATTTGGGTTAGTTTATTTTTATTTATTTGTGGGTCAAAATGGGCTAGAAATTAGTAGTTATGGGCTTTTAGTAGGAAATGGGTAGTTTAAGGCTATTTTAGACTTTTTAGCTCTATTAGGGTTGAACATGTCACTATTTAAACTCAAAAACAACTCTTAATGAAGGACCCAATTTTTAGTGCGTGAATAGTAACTTTTCTTGAAATTAAGAAAATTTTATCACGTTCAGTGATTGAACAAAGACTTATCAAAGGGTTGGCATCCTTTGTGGCGTCCATTTTGCTGGTAAAATTCATATGAGGCTATCTCCAAAGGTTTTCAAGGACAGGTTGTTTGGGTGTCTACGGGATCTTAGATCAGGTTTCGTCTTTTCGTATCCGGTTTTGTATCAATTGGTTATCAGAGCCAGATTTCAGGTCTAACTTTTTTTCTTTCTTTCCGTTTCTTTTTTTTTTCCCGTCTCTCAATCTTGTCTTTATTTTAACTATGTGTCGTTGATCAAAAAAAAGAACAAAAGTCTTCGGCAGTCTGCTAATTTTCTTCTTCGCTTGGTGGGTTTGTTGTTTTTATTTTTGGATTTTGCAAGTTAAGGGATGTGTTGTCAAAAAACAAAAAACAAAGTTCACGCCTGTGAACAACAAAAACAAAAAAAAAACAAAAAAAAAATGCATGTGATTCACAATTCTTCAGCATGTTTAAAGTGGCAGTGAATGTTTAGACTTTGTCAGTTGGTTTGTGTGAAACACTTCAAAAAAAATATCAGATCTGATCAGGTAAAGTTTGATCAATTATCTTGTGTGTGTACGGGCCAATGGCAATTTTGTCCTTTTACTCCGGGCCCAAGTTTCTACCTCAGAAGGAAGCCCAATGATTAAAGTGAACAGTGGCCTAGAGATTCATAAGCCCAAGCCCAAGGAGGAGCCACGTAACGCCCAGGCACAATAATGCCACCCACAATCCATCCGTTCCAATCTGCAAGCAGTGATGGCACTTCATTAAGTTGACTGTTACCATGTTCTAACGGGCAAATAATCAAAAGACAATCAATAAAGGCACACATGACTATATCGTGGATATATAAGGAACAAGGCTCCAAGAGGAAAGGGGATCCAACTTCTAGCTCTCCTACCCATAGCTTTGGGACATTCTCAAGCTCGCCACTCCTGCCACTTACCGCCCTCACGGCATTCAACGGAGTTCAAGGTAGCATCTAACCTTGACCTTCCATCTATTACTACCTTTGTTCATTTACTGACTTGGGCGTCGGAGTGCCCCCGGCACCCACCACACCGGTGGGCAGTACTCCCGCTCACTCTACACCTTTGTTTTGCAGGATCGCTAGTGCCCCTATATAAAATCTCAATTGTAGACCCCCGGCGAAAACCAGCGTCTACAATTTGGCGCCCACCGTGGGGCCCTTAGCGATTCATAGCAGACGAAGATATCTCATTCTATAATTCCCAAAAAAACAATCACTCATGGATTTTAGCAATAACAAAACAGACTCCAGACCCTATGGTGGCACAATTAGCCACTCTACACAATAGTTACGATCAATGGAAGATGAAAATTGATCTATATAAAACTCCAGCACCAATTCTCTCTTCAGCCACTCAAAGGTGTGAGGCTACAAGTCATTTCAACTATATCTTATCAACCCAATCTCTCAGAAGCATTCAACAATATGGCAAGTGAAAAACCACCATCAGACGACCATCTTCTCCATACGACATGGAAAATGATTGTCTCCTCCATATCAGGTAGAAGGATCATCATCAACCTCCCACTACATGTGAAGATTGCCATACTCTCCATACGACAAGATAGAAGGCTATCAAATCCAGACGACATGGACGGATTGTCAACCACCTCTGGATAACATAAGAATATTTTCATTTTCTCCATTCCGCATTGATGGAATTTCATCCACTCCAGACGACGGGAGAGAAGACATGAATGGATGGTTATCTACTCCAGACGACACAAATGAGTTTGAAAGGCTTATCATCTCCTCCACACTACATGAGAGTAGAATGAGGAATTTCATTGACCTTAATCATTTCTTCATTAAATTATCATTGAGGCTATTGGGAGAGGAATGAGGAGTCAAGCAACTGGGTATTGGAGACATACATTCGACAAACCCACATACAAATGAGATATGGTCCACCCTACAAAACTCCATGCACATGCAAAATCAAAGGAAATAATACATCTCTTTATTCCATCCTTCACAAACCGTCCCATGTGCAAGAACATCGTACACCTACAAAAGATGCATGCGCCACACCAGGCCCTGAGAGAAAAACCATACCAGGCCCAGTAGCCAGTAGGCTCATTCTTGGCAAGCCCATTCCCGTTATTTTTTCTCCCATATCCAGCTCCACACGCATCACTAAGTTGAGGATCAGAGACAAACACGTACTTACTTAAAGTTTCACGAGTCTATTCTCTCGGCCCATTTATAGCAGGCCCAACTAAAATCATTTCCACAGTTCCTGTCAACACGTTGCACGTGTTCCTCACAAGCAGAAAATTTTGTGACACGTGTTTCTTAAAAACAAAAAAAAATCCATACGAATTGGCTCCAAAAAAAAAAAAAAAAAAAAAAAAAAATTCAACCAATAGATCCAGAAGCCCAGCCTCGATTTGTGAAGTAAAGTCACGAAAATACTGATGACTTAAGCTCACAATCTAATTAGCATGATTCAGGAAATGTGTTAGGCAACCAAATTGGAATTCAAATCAGCGGCATCCCTCTAAATTTACGATCAGGCCTCTCTTTCATGTATCATGGAGTAGTGTGGTTTGGCTTGCGTGATTCTACATGCAAGAACCTTCACGTTCAACTAATGGCTATGCATGTGGTCAACATGTTTGTGGCTGTTTATTTGTGGATTATATGCTTGATAATTTGCATTATTGGCGTTGGATTTTGCCTGCCCCATTAGCCGTTTTGAAACTTGAGGATCTCTCACACGACATTTCAGCTTTTGAGCTTTAGGAAGCTGCCTAACTTTTGTCATTTAAAGTGTGGATTTCTTACTTTTGGCGTGGAAGTGTGACACGACACTTTTTGCTACGTTGAGTGCTCTTTAGAGCAATCTCTGCTATTTTCAAGTGGCTGCATGGGACATTTGGTGGCCCACCCATATGCCTCGACACAAGTAAACTCTTTTCTCTCATACTCTTCAAAAGTAAAACCAGAAAGAACCGATAATCACGTGATTTAGCCACATGTCACGCCAATATTTTCCAACTCGCAAAAAAAAAATTACCAATTTGCAGATCATGTTTAATCAAAGTCAAGCACAGTTTCAGAAGTGGGCTTCGACCACACTTGTCGCGTGATTTAATGCTTGTTTCAGTCAAACTCCCACCCATTGGTCACATCAAATTCACCATGGATAGCAGACCACCCAACTTGCAAAGGGAAAAAGAAGCTTGAATAGCGTGCAAGCTATAGGACAACACCAGCATGTGGAAAGAGAAAGAGGCTTGGAGAGAGCATCACACGTGATTCACACAATCATACCACAAGCCAAGACCAACAACACCGCATCGCATGCCTGAAAGCTCACTGCCCATTCAAAAAAAAATACTGCATACAAAGAATAAATGCCACAGTGGCCGAAGCTATATGCAAAACTCTTACAACTAAAGTCGTCTGCAAATTAAGAAGGTGGATGGCTATCAACTTCAGGCTACTTGGAAAACTCCCATCTCTCCTAGACTACTTGGAATGATTATCAACTCCTCCAGACTAAGACAAAGGTTAGTCATCATCTACATGCTACGTTGATTTAATATTGCCAACTCCATACTACATAGGGAATCTTTTATCATGTCAAGTAGAATGAAGATTCAGTTGGACTTACATAAAGTTCATTCGACCATAGCTTCATGGACCTTCATTAGTTTCATTCGACCGTAGTCTTCTGACCTTCATCAGGTCAGATAGAGTGAAGAGTCTCATGGACTTTCATCAAGTATATTGTAGTATGAGGAATGAACACCTCTTTGACCTTTCTTAGGTATAGTAGAATCAGGAATGATGACCTCGGACTTTAATTAAGTCCATTCAACGGTATTCTCATAGAATAGAGATGACACTGATTGCTTTCATCAAGTTTATCAATGGTAGTATCATGGGCCATCTACAGGTCTAATATAAAATGAGTAATGACTTCTTTGGACTTTCATCAAGTTCATTCAACAAGTCCATTCGACCATAGTCTCATAGATCCTCATCAAGAAAATGAGTAATAACCTTGATAGACATTCATCAAATCCATACGACATGTCCATTCGACAGTAGTATCATGGACCTTCATCAGAATTAGTAGTATGAGAAGGAAAGACTCTCATAGACCTTCTTCAGGTCTAGTAGAGTAAAAGATCCTCATTGATTCATATTAGATCACGTAGAATGAAGAATGAAGACCCACGTGGATCTTCATCATATATGAAGTGTGTAGACTCCCAATAACCTTCATCAGGTATAGTGGAGTGTGTATACTTTCATGGACCTTCATTGGGTCATGTAGAGTATAAACTCTGGTGTACCTTATTCAAGTATAATAGAATGAAAACTTTCTTAGACCTCCATCAGATCTGGTAATTTGTAGACTCTCATGTACTTTCATCAATATGAATGGTCATCTTGATACATAAGACAATGACTAGTCACTCGACAAATCCTCCAGACGACATGTATCATTATTCTCCTTATAGACTTACCTTGATTGTGGTTTTGAAATTTGCAAGCAATGCCATATGACAAAGTTGAAGACCTAGACTACTTTTGTATGAAGTGTATCTTGAACCTTCATATGGTTCATTCGACTGGGAACATCTCCCATGGCTCATGTAGAGTCAACATATGACCTTCATCTAGTCTAGAACAATTTGAAGACTCCCCTGGTCCATGACCAGAAGTATGGAGATTGTCCTGACCTTCATCTGGGTCAGTCGACTGGGGACATCCCCCATGAACTCATGTCGAGTCAAATGAAGACATAGACTTTTTATAGTCCATACGACAATGTCATGTGAAACAACTTCTGAACCTTCATCAGGTCCAGTCGACCGGGGACATCCCCCATGGACTCATGTCGAGTCAAAGTTGTAGACATGGATTACACATGTCGTATGACTTATATCTTCCTGGACTCATCAAGTCCAGTCGACCGGGGACATCCCCCATGGACTCATGTCGAGTCAAGTTGTAGACATGGATTACACATGTCGTATGACTTATATCTTCCTGGACTCATCAAGTCCAGTCGACCGGGGACATCCCCCATGGACTCATGTCGAGTCAAGTTGTAGACATGGATTACACATGTCGTATGACTTATATCTTCCTGGACTCATCAAGTCCAGTCGACCGGGGACATCCCCCATGGACTCATGTCGAGTCAAGTTGTAGACATGGATTACACATGTCGTATGACTTATATCTTCCTGGACTCATCAAGTCCAGTCGACCGGGGACATCCCCCATGGACTCATGTCGAGTCAAGTTGTAGACATGGATTACACATGTCGTATGACTTATATCTCCATGGACTCATCAAGTCCAGTCGACCGGGGACATCCCCCATGGACTCATGTCGAGTCAAGTTGTAGACATGGATTAACACATGTCGTATGACTTATATCTTCCTGGACTCATCAAGTCCAGTCGACCGGGGACATCCCCCATGGACTCATGTCGAGTCAAGTTGTAGACATGGATTACACATGTCGTATGACTTATATCTTCCTGGACTCATCAAGTCCAGTCGACCGGGGACATCCCCCATGGACTCATGTCGAGTCAAGTTGTAGACATGGATTACACATGTCGTATGACTTATATCTTCCTGGACTCATCAAGTCCAGTCGACCGGGGACATCCCCCATGGACTCATGTCGAGTCAAAGTTGTAGACATGGATTACACATGTCGTATGACTTATATCTTCCTGGACTCATCAAGTCCAGTCGACCGGGGACATCCCCCATGGACTCATGTCGAGTCAAAGTTGTAGACATGGATTACACATGTCGTATGACTTATATCTTCCTGGACTCATCAAAATCCAGTCGACCGGGGACATCCCCCATTGACTCATGTCGAGTCAAGTTGTAGACATGGAATACACATGTTGCTTGACTTATATCTTGACCTTCATCTGGTTCAATCGATTGGGTACTTCCCCAAAGACTCCTGTAGAGTCAGGCTCATAACTTTACATTCGTTTAACCAATAGGCGGCATCAACACTCGAGTATGCCTACAAACTATGGCTTCGTCCCAGGCGACACATGCGTCAAGTACTCTCCAAGCCAAGGACTTCTTGACTTAGAGAGTAGGGGACAAACTGTACGGGCCAAATTTGGGCCAAGGGCAATTTTGTCCTTTTACTCCGGGCCCAAGTTTCTACCTAAGAAGGAAGCCCAATGATTAAAGTGAACAGTGGCCTAGAGATTCATATGCCCAAGCCCAAGGAGGAGCCACGTAACGCCCAGACACAATAATGCCACCCACAATCCATCCGTTCCAACCTGCAAGCAGTGATGGCACTTCATTAAGTTGACTGTTACCATGTTCTAACGGGCAAATAATCAAAAGACAATCAATAAAGGCACACATGACTATATCGTGGATATATAAGGAACAAGGCTCCAAGAGGAAAGGGGATCCAACTTCTAGCTCTCCTACCCATAGCTTTGGGACATTCTCAAGCTCGCCACTCCTGCCACTTACCGCCCTCACGGCATTCAACGGAGTTCAAGGTAGCATCTAACCTTGACCTTCCATCTATTACTATCTTTGTTCATTTACTGACTTGGGCGTCGGAGTGCCCCCGGCACCCACCACACCGATGGGCAGTACTCCTGCTCACTCTACACCTTTGTTTTGCAGGATCGCTAGTGCCCCTATATAAAATCTCAATTGTAGACCCCCGGCGAAAACCAGCGTCTACAGTGTGTTAAGTTATATTTAGGATTGCCTTAGTGTTCCTTAATCGAAAAAGAAAATTTTTGGTTGAATTTGTCACTGAGTTTTGAATCTTATTTTTTTGTGTTTTGTTTCGAGTCTTATGTGGTTTTTTTAGTCTTATTTTTTTGTCTTGCCTTTGTCTTTGTCATTTTTTTTAGTCTTTTCTTCATTCTTGAGTTTGTTTTTGTCAAGATGCCAAGTGCGTTGGTTGATATTATGAGGCAACCAAGAGATAATATCTTTCGTACTATAGCATTTGTGAAAGATGAGGTGTGCAGTGTGATTATTGATGGGGAACAGTGGGCTAATTTAGTTAGTACCAGTCTCGTGGAGAAATTAAGGTTGTCATTGCGAAACCATCCTAAGCCTTATATGTTACGAGATTTGCCTAATTGTGATGAGGTTAAGATGGAGTATCAAGTCATGGTTGCCTTTACTACTATGAAGTTTCATGATGAAGTATTATGTGATGTGGTGCCTATGCTTGATTGTCACGTATTGTTGGGTGGGTCATGGAAGTATGATAGGCAAGTGTGGCATCATGTTGAGAAGAGTATGTATATTTATGTCACGGAGCGGAGGTCAGTGATTCTTTATCTTTTAACACCAAAACAAGCCTATAAAGATCAATTAATAATGAAGAGGAGAAGTGAAGTTGAAAAGAGGAAAAAAGAAAGAGATGTCGAGTGCTTAGAACATAAACTTGGTAGTGATATTATGAATGTAAAAGAAGAAAATATGGGCATGACAGTGAGTGAGCAAGTAGTGAAGAGTGAGTGTGATGCTTTAGTTATTTCTATTACTGAAGTGGATGACTTAGCTGTTGCTGGTGATGATAAATTTGAAGCTCAATGCATGGCTAAATGTATTGATGAAACTACATGTGTAGTCGAATCTGTTGAGAGTTTTGAACATGCAAATGTGAGTAGTGAGTCGAGAAACACTTGGGTAAACATGTGTGAGAGTTTTGTGAGTGTTAAGCATGTAGAATTTGTTATGAATAAGAATGAGATTGAAAATGTGAACTTAATTTGGAATTTCATTGGGTTGGTGAATGCAATGAAAATAGTTTTTGAGGAAGAGTATGGGCAAGAGGGAATAGTAGGCAGACATTATTGTACTAACATTGATACATCTCTTCCATGTGATTTTTCTTTGTTTCAGAATACTCATCCAATTGATTTTATCATTACTATCTATGATCTGGGCACGGATTCGAGGACGAATCCTTTTCAAGAGAAGGGGAATGATGTGATCCTAGGAGCACCTG
The DNA here is from genome assembly GCA_019454045.1 of Zanthoxylum bungeanum. Taxonomy (NCBI): domain Eukaryota; kingdom Viridiplantae; phylum Streptophyta; class Magnoliopsida; order Sapindales; family Rutaceae; genus Zanthoxylum; species Zanthoxylum bungeanum. The sequence goes on along the minus strand of SKCR01016424.1, from coordinate 44,420 downwards.
ATTCGATCCAGAGTACAATAAATCCAATCCATGTACCGATTGGACCAATCACAAGACAAAGAGCTCAGAAGATCAAAGATGCTATGGCAGGTCTGGCCTAACGTCATGTAGCTAAATTGAACAAGCACGTTCGAGACCAATTGGACTTCAAGGATGATGGTTCAAGAGTTATACATTTGTCTCAAGTCATCGAGGAGCAGTATGGATCGTTTTCAGTTATTTAGACTTATTTTCATCATATTATTATTTATTTGTATGGATGGAACCAATGTGGATGACCGTTTTATTTATTATTTGGGTTAGTTTATTTTTATTTATTTGTGGGTCAAAATGGGCTAGAAATTAGGAGTTATAGGCTTTTAGTTGGTAATGGGTAGTTTAAGGCTATTTTAGACTTTTTAGCTCTATTAGGGTTTGAGCATATCACTCTTTAAACTAAAAAACAACTCTTAATGAAGGACCCAATTTTTAGTGCATGAATAGTAACTTTTCTTGAGATTGAGAAAATTTTATCAACGTTCAGTGATTGAGCAAAGACTTATCAAAGGGTTGGCATCCTTTGTGGCGTCCATTTTGCTGGCAAAATTCACCCGAGGCTATCTCCAAGGGTTTTCAAGGACAGGTTCTTTGGGGGTCTATGGGATCTTGGATCGGGTTTTGTCTTTTCGTATCCGGAGAGAAGATGTATGTGCCGCCTGCTACCTGATCAATAGATCACCAGAGATTTTTGAGATTCCCGAGAAAGTATGGTTTGGTAAGAATCCCTCATATTCTCACCTTAGAACATTCGGTTGTTTAGCCTTTGCACACGTATCCAAGGAGCTCAGTCAGAAGCTCGATGCAAAGACTACTACATACATCTTCTTAGGCTATGAAGACGAGGAATTTGGATACAGGTTAGGGGACCCGAAGGAAAAGAATATCATCAGAAGCAAGGATGTAGTGTTTCTTGAAGACCAGATAATATAAGACATTGAAAAGCCCAAGATGTCGTCTAATTCCAGTGCCGACAAAATCGATTCAAATCCAGACATAACCTCAGCACAAACTCGAGTGGCCACAGATAATGATGGGGTGTATGATGTCAGAAGCAAAATTAAAAGTGGAATATGGTGTTGAGCAAAATGAGCTGCAACCCGCTCCATCAGAGGCTATAGGATCATCCACAGATCAAGATGACCACAGACCTCTAGAAACTAGTTAATCTCCAGTATGAAGATCTGAGCGAGGCCGGATTCCATCAAACAGATACTCAAGATCGGACTATATTCTGCTTACTAACGATGAGGAGTCAGAAAGTTTCAAGGAAGTTGTATCTGTAGACAACAGAACCTGGGCAACGCTGTTCTAGGCTCGCGGCCTAGTTGGGAAGTACGAAATAACATGGAGTCGCCACCCGGTGTGAACCGGGACAAAGATTTAAGGCCGCACTCACCCCTCGCAAGGGAAGACCTCAAACCGTTGGGTTCGGAATGGTCCCTTACTTATGTCACTTGTGATGATATAATTTGTGCAATGAACTAACCAAGTCTACTCAATAATCATGCTCAAGGGTACTTAGATCTAACATGCTTTTATCCAAATAATTCCACGCAATGTAACACAACGAGCATATTGAACCATTAAATCAACATGTATAAATCATTATCCTAACACATCATAAACCAATAATATGTATAAGGAACAACCTAAATATGCTTTAACAAATAAATAACAACTAAATTATACCATGCTTTAAATAATAAACGAATAACCTAAAGACTATAACATGCTCAAATACAAATTTGGATGAGACGAGATATGTGTATCTTAAGTGATACGTGGCATTGTATCCCGAGTGCAGACCATACTACCGTCCATTCGGAATCGGCTATGGAATTTATGTCCGGGTTTCCATCCGATATACCACAAAAGGGAACACATATCCCACTCATCCAACAATCACATCATGCCTCAAACGACTCTCATGCCATTATATATCAAAATAAATAAACAAAAATAAAGAAGATAAGTAAAAAGGGTGCCCTCAGGTCTAACATCTTTTGTCGTCTAAGAAAGGGCGTTACACGTCCGTTGGAAGGGAGATTGATCCGATGCTTTTCCGATTTGTCTACTCAATGTCTTTCCTCGCTGCTTTGATGCTCGGGCTTCTGTTTCAAGTCCGTTTCGCTGCTGTTTCGCTGCTACGTTTCAGGTCACTGTCTTGGTGATTTAGTGGACTGTTTTGAGTGATTTTGAAGGCTAATGGAGCTGCGGTTTTGAGGGTTTTTTGGGGGGTGTTTATGCAGTTTTTTAGTGCAGTTTTAAGGTGTTTTTGGGGCTGTTTTATGGGTTAAAATCGCTGCCAAAAACTGGGCAGAATGTGCAGTGAAGTGCGGCAGTTTTGGTGAGCAGTGAGGGGTGTTTTGGCTTCTGTTTTGGCGTGCAATGGGGCTGTGTTTAGGGGGGGTGTTTTGTGCGACTTTAGGGCTGTATTCGAGGCTTATTTTGGTGTGAATTAGGGCTGTGAAAGGAGCAATGCAGTGGGTTAAAGATGCGGCAATGGAGGCTATATGATGGCTTTAGGCGTGAAGGTGATAGATGGTGATGGAGGAAGGCTTGAGGTTCACGGCAATGGGGGAGTTTTGGATGGGATGTTTGGACGTGCAAGGAGGCTTGGGAGAGTGCTTGGGACGTGCTTGGGGAAGTATGTGTGCTAGGTTTTGAATGGGGGGTGAAGGCCTCTTTTTATAGGCAAAGAGAGAAGACTTTCCTAATTTGAATAGGAAAGAATCTCCTAATTGGTTCTTCATAAGGAATAGATCTCCTTATTTGGGGTGGTGATTGGATTTGATTTAGTAGGGATTTGATTTGATTTCTTTTAATTAGGAAGGGATTTGACTTGATTTAGGCATGTGTTAAATGTGATTTTGGCTATTTAGGAAGGCTATGGGCGTGAATGGTGTCTCATGGGCGTGGGTTTGGCTTGGCTTGGTGGGCTTGGGTATTTTGGGTTTGGTTTGGGTTTGGTAAGTGGTTTGTGGGGTTTTGGGCCTAAGATAAGCTTTGAAACAGAAGTCCAACAAGCAACCGAAGCTCAAACAACGAGATTAAATCCATCAAAAATTCTATTTTCCAACTTTACCCTTCCAACGTCCGTTTCCCACGACTTTCATGACTAAAGAAGTAGTTGCCTCCATACGAGAGTCATCATTGGGCTAATGTGTAAAAATGCAATGCCTACAGTCGCCCCCACTTTGATGGGACTTGTGCAGTGTGTGACAATGACAATCCTATCAAAGTACGTGCAATGCATTTTTACTTACCTGGCTCACCAGCTGTCACCTGGTCTGCCTGCTGTGCTGAGTTGATAATGCTAAACCCCGTACCTAGGGCGTCGCGGTTGCGTCTCCGTACCTAGAGTGCCGCAGTGATGATGTTGGTTGTCTTGATGCTAACCCCATACCTAGGGTGTCGCAGTGACGTCTCCGTACCTAGAGAGCCACAAATGTCTGAATAGTCCACATGCCGTACCTGGCGTGCTAACCCCGTACCTAGGGCGTCGCTGTGGTCTGAATGCTAACCCCGTACCTAGGGTGTCGCAGTGACGTCTCCGTACCTAGAGAGCCACAAATGTCTGAATGCTAACCCCGTACCTAGGGTGTCGCAGTGACGCCTCCGTACCTAGAGTGCCACAAATGTCTGAATGCTAACCCCGTACCTAGGGTGTCGCGATGACGTCTCCGTAACTAGAGAGCCACAAATGTCTGAGTGCTAACCCCGTACCTAAGGTGTCGCGGTGACGTCTCCGTACCTAGAGAGCCACAAATGTCTGAGTGCTAACCCCGTACCTAGGGTGTCGCGGTGACGTCTCCGTACATAGAGAGCCACAAATGTCTGAGTGCTAACCCCGTACCTAGGGTGTCGCGGTGACGTCTCCGTACCTAGAGAGCCACAAATGTATGAATGCTAACCCCGTACCTAGGGTGTCGCAGCTGTGATATCTCCATACCCGGAGTGCCGTACCTGGCAAACTGATCTGATATCTCCATACCCGGAGTGACGTACCTGGCTGAACTGATATCTCCATACCCGGAGTGTCGTACCTGGCAAAACTGATCTAATATCTCCATACCCGGAGTGCCGTACCTGACTGAACTGATATCTCCATACCCGGAGTGTTGTACCTGGCTGAACTGATATCTCCATACCCGGAGTGCCGTACCTGGCTGATCTGATATCTCCATACCCGGAGTGCCGTCCCTGGCAGAAACTGATTTGAACCAATGTGGGCCTCGCCCGCAGAATGCCATACCCGGCAGATCTGATGCTGAACCTAATGTGGGTCTCGCCCCCTGAATGCCATACCCGGCAAGTCCGTTACTGATGTTGATCTAATGTGGGCCTCGCCCTCTGAATGCCATACCTGGCAAGTCTACTACTGATGCCGATTCTCTATTTTGCATACTGTAGTGCTTCTCTTCGAGATAATCTTGATAGCTAAACATATTTTTGTCCTTAACGGATGCTTCACGTCAAAGCCAAAGAATCTTCAAAGTACTCGACATACTCAAACCCAATCCTCTGAATGGGTGATCTGAACTAGACTCCTAGTGTGTGTGTGTGCTAAGGCTCCTTCGCAGCTTATTCCTTAAGTCAGCCAACTCGATGATTTCGCTTCGGAGAATCGGATCAGTGGGTCTAACCAACCTGGATGTCTGGGTCACATTCTGTGATTACTGTAGCATACTCAACATGATATGGTTTTCTTTTATTCTATCGTCTCTTTCTTTTCATCTTAGACTTTCATTTTTTCTTTTTCTTTTCTTTTTTTTTTCTTTTTCTTTTTCTTTTCTTTTCTTGACACACCTACCCTTTAAGGTAGCATTTCTCCTCATGGTGGTCCTAATACTCGCCCATGGGTAGCTTCACGCTTATTGGTTATAGGCGGTCTATTTCTTTTCTTTTCATTGCAGAGACTTTTCTTTCTTTATTTCCCAACCATATCATGTATCGTAGCAAAGGCAAATCAGTGTGGACATCCAGGCAAACGGTCATTCACCGATCCACCATCTCTTCAACTAGTCATCTCATCAACCGCTCAGGCTTCTACTGTTGAGATACCTTTTTCAAGTGCTTCATGAGTCCAGCCGAGATCAATCCATTCAGAATACCGGATAAGAGCGCGTCTCACGCTTCTCGCTTCTAAGGCTTCTCCCTACAGCACATAATGTCATCACCGGACATATGTTTAACCATCAAAGAATTATCTCTCACTCTTTTTTTTTTTTACTCACTCACTCACTCACTCTAAGGAATTCTTCCTCTTACTGCTAACCATGTGGGCTTCGCCCCCGGGATCCATACCCGAAATTCAAACTCAAAATGGGCTTTAACCCTCATATTACAATCTGAATCTTAACACCGATGTGGACCTCAGCCCTATGATTTCTTCCCAAATTCAATACAGTGCTTTCGCTGTTTCTGATTGGCTTGTCTTTACCGCTTCTCTTTTATTCTTCGATACCTGTGAATATAAAACAAAAACACAAAACACGCAAAAAAAGGAATGCAATAATGGTTATATGTGTGCATGCATGCATGAGTTCTCTTTATCCCGTTGGGTTAGGTCTTCTGCGGGTGACTATTCAGTCTTTTGTCCCTCAAGCAAAATACAACTTCAATCTGTCAACATTGATCGGCTCGGTGAACTCATTCCCTTCCAAGTCCGACAGTCTCACTGCTCCATTTCCCATTACCTTCTGAACAATGTATGGTCCTTCCCTATTTGGTCTGAACTTCCCTCTTAGGTCTGTCGTCGACGGCTTCGACTGCTTAAGTACCAGATCACCTTTCTTGATCTTGGTAGGACGCACCTTCTTATTAAATGCTCGGGCCAACCTCTTCTGATATATCTGCATATGATGCAATGACTTCATCCTCTTCTCATCCATCAATGCTAACTGCTCAAACCTCTGCGAGGTCCATTCTTGTTCAGGTAACTCTGCTTCTGTTAACACCCGCATGGACTGTATCTCAACTTCCACCGGCAGTACCGCTTCCATTCCATAGACTAAAGAGTAAGGCGTAGCTCCGGTCGCCGTCCTCACAGATGTTCTGTACCCCCACAGGGCATACGGCGGCTTATCAGCCCAGTCTTTGTAATTCTCCGTCATCTTCGCCAGAATCGTCTTTATTGTCTTGTTGGCTGCCTCAACTGCTCCATTCTAGACCCCTCGTTGACGGATTCACTCATATTCACTGAAGGTCTTTTGACTAATCTGCCCTCTTCTCTAACCCAACGGGAATCTATGTTGCCTCTCTTAAGGCCATGTGTCAGTGCATATGTGTGCGATGCATGTAATAGATAAATAATAAAAAAAAACTTTAAACTACTTGGCCCATTATCATTTTAAAGTATTTAATCACACCATCGCGCGGTGCAAGCTTGTCCTAGTTGAAAAGGCCCAACAGGTTTACACTTTACAATGATACGGCTAAATAACTTCAAATGATAAAAGGCACATTCACAAAGTGGCCCACCGGCATTTTAGAAGCTTTTGGCCCTACTGTCAAAGGACACAAACTTGCCCCAATTTAAATGGCCCAACAAGTTCACATCTTTTGACAAAAAGTCCAACTGGATCCAAATGACGGCGGTCCAACACACAAACATAAAATAAATAACTACCGGTTCTTTCAAGGCTAAGTTTCACAAGTGGGTTCACGAGGCGCGGACAAAGGCTCTCGTTTGACGAAGGATTACCCACAACTAGGACTCCCCACTCAAGGGTTCGAGCGACCAATTGAGTGCACCTTTTTTATACCTTACGGTACGTGCCAACGAGTTACGGTGTGTGACTAACTGTCGAATGGATTTCCCATTGTAGATTCCCTAGAGGGAAGGTGGAGCGAGGCTCTCTTAAGTACCAAGCCCCTTAGGCTCTTATCGCTTGGTGTCAGGAATAAACAACGAGTCCTCCAAACTAGTATGTCACAACGAGCTACAAGTAATGATTTATCTAGGTGCCTTCACAGCTTTTCCCCGAAGGGTAGTGAGTGAAGGAAGACACCCAACCATCACCTAGCTTCAACAAAGCCTTTGATTAACCCCCTCAACCCACTATAGAAATGGTCAACTAATGCACAAATTATACACATCACAAGACATGATTTCGAGGCCGATTCTCTAAATCCCCAGTGGAGTCGCCAGACTGTAGACAACAGAACCTGGGCGACGCTGTTCTAGGCTCGCGGCCTAGTTGGGAAGTACGAAATAACATGGAGTCGCCACCCGGTGTGAACCGGGACAAAGATTTAAGGCCGCACTCACCCCTCGCAAGGGAAGACCTCAACCGTTGGGTTCGGAATGGTCCCTTACTTATGTCACTTGTGATGATATAATTTGTGCAATGAACTAACCAAGTCTACTCAATAATCATGCTCAAGGGTACTTAGATCTAACATGCTTTTATCCAAATAATTCCACGCAATGTAACACAACGAGCATATTGAACCATTAAATCAACATGTATAAATCATTATCCTAACACATCATAAACCAATAATATGTATAAGGAACAACCTAAATATGCTTTAACAAATAAATAACAACTAAATTATACCATGCTTTAAATAATAAACGAATAACCTAAAGACTATAACATGCTCAAATACAAATTTGGATGAGACGAGATATGTGTATCTTAAGTGATACGTGGCATTGTATCCCGAGTGCAGACCATACTACCGTCCATTCGGAATCGGCTATGGAATTTATGTCCGGGTTTCCATCCGATATACCACAAAAGGGAACACATATCCCACTCATCCAACAATCACATCATGCCTCAAACGACTCTCATGCAATTATATATCAAAATAAATAAACAAAAATAAAGAAGATAAGTAAAAAGGGTGCCCTCAGGTCTAACCTCTTTTGTCGCCTAAGAAAGGGCGTTACACGTTCGTTGGAAGGGAGATTGATCCGATGCTTTTCCGATTTGTCTACTCAATGTCTTTCCTCGCTGCTTTGATGCTCGGGCTGCTGTTTCAAGTCCGTTTCGCTGCTGTTTCGCTGCTACGTTTCAGGTCACTGTCTTGGTGATTTAGTGGACTGTTTTGAGTGATTTTGAAGGCTAATGGAGCTGCGGTTTTGAGGGTTTTTTGGGGGGTGTTTATGCAGTTTTTTAGTGCAGTTTTAAGGTGTTTTTTGGGGCTGTTTTATGGGTTAAAATCGCTGCCAAAAACTGGGCAGAATGTGCAGTGAAGTGCTGCAGTTTTGGTGAGCAGTGAGGGGTGTTTTGGCTTCTGTTTTGGCGTGCAATGGGGCTGTGTTTAGGGGGGGTGTTTTGTGCGACTTTAGGGCTGTATTCGAGGCTTATTTTGGTGTGAATTAGGGCTGTGAAAGGGGCAATGCAGTGGGTTAAAGATGCGGCAATGGAGGCTATATGATGGCTTTAGGCGTGAAGGTGATAGATGGTGATGGAGGAAGGCTTGAGGTTCACGGCAATGGGGGAGTTTTGGATGGGATGTTTGGACGTGCAAGGAGGCTTGGGAGAGTGCTTGGGACGTGCTTGGGGAAGTATGTGTGCTAGGTTTTGAATGGGGGGTGAAGGCCTCTTTTTATAGGCAAAGAGAGAAGACTTTCCTAATTTGAATAGGAAAGAATCTCCTAATTGGTTCTTCATAAGGAATAGATCTCCTTATTTGGGGTGGTGATTGGATTTGATTGGTAGGGATTTGATTTGATTTCTTTTAATTAGGAAGGGATTTGACTTGATTTAGGCATGTGTTAAATGTGATTTTGGCTATTTAGGAAGGCTATGGGCGTGAATGGTGTCTCATGGGCGTGGGTTTGGCTTGGCTTGGTGGGCTTGGGTATTTGGGGTTTGGTTTGGGTTGGTAAGTGGTTTGTGGGGTTTTGGGCCTAAGATAAGCTTTGAAACGGAAGTCCAACAAGCAACCGAAGCTCAAACAACGAGATTAAATCCATCAAAAATTCTATTTTCCAACTTTACCCTTCCAACGTCCGTTTCCCGCGACTTTCATGACTAAAGAAGTAGTTGCCTCCATACGAGACTCATCATTGGGCTAATGTGTAAAAATGCAATGCCTACAGTATCTCATAAAGACAAAGGAAAATGGCTGCACACAATGCAAGATGATATGGAATCTCTGCAGAAAAATAATACTTATGAGATAGTCAAGCTCCCGCAGGGCATGAAGGCAGTGAAGAACAAATGGGTGTTCAAGCTGAAGAAATGTGACAGCAGAAATATTGTGAAACACAAAGCCTTGTTAGTGGTAAAATGAATCATACAAAAAAAATAATCGACTTTGATGAAATCTTTTCACCAGTTATAAAAATGGCTTCAATCCGAGTTATCCTAGGATTGGTAGCCAGTTTGAATGTATAGCTTGAACAAATAGTTGTTAAGATCATTTTTCTTCACGGTGATCTACATGAAGAAATTTACATGGAGCAGCCAGAAGTTTCAAGGTTTCAGGAAAAGAGAACCTTATTTACAAGTTGAATAAGAGCTTGTACGGCCTCAAGCAAGCACCAAGACGTTTGACTCGTTCATGGTGAGTCAAAACTATAAAAGAACTGCAGCGTACCAATGTGTTTACATTCAAAAGTTTCCGGATGGAAATTTCATTGTTCTTCTATTATATGTGGACGATATGTTGATGGTTGGACGAGATGCGGCAAAGATCAGCCAGTTGAAGAATGAACTCTCAAAGTCTTTTGACATGAAAGACTTAGGACCAGCTCAATAGATTTTGGGAATGCAAATAGTTCGATACAGACAAAACAAAAGGTTGTGGCTTTCACAAGAGAGTTATATTGAACGAATAATTAGGAGATTCGATATACAGAATGCCAAACCTATCAGCATTCCGCTAGCACACAATTTCAACTGAACAATAGTTTGTGCCCCTTATCCAAGAAAGAGATATGAGAGATGTAGTCGATACCATGTTCTTAACAGTTGAAAGCCTAATGTATGCTATGGTATGTACCAAACCAGATATTGCTCATATAGTAGGTGTAGTGAGTCGTTTTCTCTCTAATCCAGGAAAACGACACTGAGAGACAATCAAATGGATTCTCATTTACCTCAAAGGTACATCAAAGTTATATCTGTGCTACGAGGGAGCTGATTCAATCTTGGAAAGCTATACAAATTCAGATATGACATGAGATCTTGATGGTATAAAATATACATCGGGTTTTTTCTATACTTTTGCAAATGGAGTTATGTCATGGCAGTCAAGATTGTAGAAGTCTATTACATTATCCACAACAGAAGCTGAGTATATTGTAGCAGCGGAAGCAGTAAATGAAATATTGTGGTTAAAATATTTTTTTCCAAGAATTAGGGATCAGACAGATAAAATACAAGATACATTGTGACATTCAGAGTGTGACCGGCGTAAACACACACGTATAACGCAAGCGCACGTATCGTTCAAGTAGTATAAAAAATCGATCCCACGAGGACTTAATTTCTACTGTTGTTATTAATTATTGATACTATTTTTTACAAATATCTAATTGAGGGAGAAGAGAATGATTGCTTGATTGATTTGGTTGATTGTAGATTTACTAAATAAATAAAAAGACAAAAGAAAATACTAAAGAAAATAACAAAAGACACAAAGATCTAGGGTTGTGAATCCTTCTAATATCTTTTAAAAGATGAAGTGATTATTTTATGTTTGTGTAATAAATCAGTTTACTAACAGGGAACACTAAATTATGCAAAAGCCTCTGTCGATGGTCAGACGTAAATACCCAGTTTAACCCAATTGAACCATATGTCTATGTCAACCAAATTATCTGGATTCATTAAGTTTAAGTTCCAATTATAGCTACCCCTGCCCGACAGGTATATGTCTATCCTGTAAGGAAATCTATTAAGGGTTATCTATCCTCAAGGAAGATCGTGGGCTATTAAGTCTAAGGCCTGAACCTAAAATCCCTATGTCTAGTTCATTTTAGATTTACCACATCAATCTTATTGGTGATCAGACAACAAGAAGCATTAAGCTTAAGACTTAATAAGTAAACTTTAAATTACCCAAACTATAAAATAACCCCTTCTAAACCGGTGATATTAGAATTCATCACAACCCCAGATAACTAACACATAACTAGGGCTAGTAAAACGTAAAAGTAAAAGACATAAAGTAAAAATACTGAAAAGTAAAAGACATAAAGTAAAAGCTGAAAAGTAAAATAAAATAAAATAAAATGCTAAGATAAAAGGAATTACTTTTACTATTTACTATTTTAGATATCTCCCATAAAATAATATATAAACTTGTGATAATATTACCAACCGACCAATCTGGCGGTATCCTTTATTAGTCAGGTTTAAACCAGATTAAAATGAATTACCAACCGACCAATCTGGCGGTATCCTTTTTAAGTCAATATTTTAAATAGTGAATATATTATTTTTAAGGGAGATTAATCTAAATAGTAACAGTAAAAGAAATATCTTTCACCCTAGATGGGGAAGTCCTCCTCATGGTGAATAGTAAAAACTGTAAAAAGTAAAAAAATAAATTACTATATTAACAAAACGTAATTAAAATTATTTACAAAACTAAAAACTAAAAAAAAACTAAAAACTAAAAGAAACTAGAGAGAGAAACTCTCTCTTTACATCAAAGAGATGAGAGAGAGTGGTGCAACTAAAACTAAAATTTGAAGCTCTATTTATAGGCCCTGGTAGGCTTCCAGCGTCGCGACGCCAAGGCCTTTGGCGTCGCTACGCCAGATTTTGTCGACGTGGCACGCTCTGGTTCGTCGGTTGCATATTATGGATCAGGTGACACGTGGCGAGGTGGTTGGGCTTCAATTATTGTGACACATGGCGGCTTCTGATTGGTCGATGAGATTCTTATCCGCCACGTGTCAGATAAGGATTAGAGACTCAATGATTGATGCTGACGTGGCGGTGAGGTGGCGACACGTGGGAAAGAGACTGTCGGCACCGTAGGATTGCGACACGTGGCACTTCTTGATTGGCTGATGATGACGTGGCGGTGAGGTAGTAGTTTGACTTGGTCAACCTGGTGATGTGGCTGATGACGTTGCAATGACGTGGAGTGACACGTGGCACACGTGGCGATGGCGACTGTCGGCACCGTAGGATGCTGACACGTGGCACGGCGCACGTTAGTAGATCGGTTGTGATGGTGACACGTGGCACGGCGCACATTAGCAAAGTCAAACTTTTCTCAGATTCTGACACGTGGACCAGGCGCACGTTAGCACTGTTCAGCGCATGTTAGGCGTCGCGACGCTGAAGGTCTTGGCGTCGCGACGCGGGAATTTACCAAAATGCCATTTTCGTCCAATTTTCACTGTTTTGGCCCAAATCACCTCCAGAATGTCCTAAAACTTTATTTATCTACAAAATAAAAACAAAAACCATCAAAATATTCACAAAACTCATGAAACTATACAAAATATTAGGTTAAATGAGTGGGAAATAGTGATAGATTTACCACTCATTAGAGTGCTCCGGACTTGAGCAAGAACTCAATGTATCATTCTCGGACGAATCACATCGATATTCGCTATCATTGGATGCGAGGTGATGGATCAAAACTGGCGAGACTAGTGAAGATCCATAAAGATGAGAATCCAGCTGACATGTTAACAAATCTGATTACTCGGGACAAGTTAGAGCTGTGGAGAGACATAGCTACGATAGCTGTCAGATGACAATCGTTTCAGATACAACTGGGGGGGAGAATTGAAGGATCCAGCCGCATGGCATCAATTGTCAACCACCATTGAAAGCCTCCAAGACACTTTAGGTGGAACTTTGAAATTTGTGCAAGCTTCCAAACTACTTTAGGTGGAGCACTATTCATTTGTTGAAAATGTGAGCCAAGCTTTTGCTATAAATATAGAGTTTATTTGCGGGCTTTCGACATCCCAAACATTAAGCTTCAATGGAAGAAAACTTAGAGAGTATAGAGAGAGTGAAATTTTTTATAAAATTTAAACACTATATAAAATTTAAACACTTTATAAATTCTATTATTATAATAATAAAATTCAATTTTTTCACATAAACACTACAATCTAATAAACAACTAAATACATTAGATGATTTGAGTCTTGATACAAAAAAAAAAAGGCTGTAAATTCTAAAAACAGATTCATTGCTTCCTTTCTAGTATTGCTATAAATGAACAATTAAATAGCTAATAACAAAATGGGATGTGCCAAATGGTTCTCTATTTCTCATTTCCTTCCGTTTAACAAATTCATTACATAAACGATACTGAAAAAAAAAAGGGCAAAACAAAATCATTGACAGTCTCTAAATTTTTTGATCAAGAGCTTCTTCAACCAAAAACCTTGAAGCCTCCATCAACTCAGGACTCAATCTAAACATCAAAACACAAAATTCCATCTGATTAAGAGCACCATCACCATCAAAGTCACCTTCGTTCAGCATAGACTTAAGATCATCATCACTCAAGTCTTGCAACCCCAACAAGGATGAGTTTTTCTTCAAACTCTCGAAAGTGATGACCCCTTTATCAGCATCCATCAAAAGATTGAACCCATTACATAACTCTCCAATAAGACCATCCCCGCCAAGCTTGTGTGCCATAACAGGCAAGTAATCTTGGAAGTTTTGTGAAGCAGCAGCCATTGTTACTTGTAGACAAAGAAGCAAGAAAAATAAATTGTTTTTGTCCCAAAGAGAAAAAACTGATTTTTGTGAGTTGCTTTGAGCCAATGCGAGAAATGAAGATGTGTATTTATAAGGGAAAGGGAGATGAGTCTTCCAAGAAAGAGAGCCATGGAAGACAGCTAAGCTACAGGTAAAGGGAAGGTCGGTCCAATTTTTTGGGGACTGCAAACATGGGTTCCGGGAAGATGGTGAGGGTTATAATAGTAAATTTATATGACGGCGAAACGCGAAAGGTATTTTTTCATTGGAAGGTCGGTAGGGGTAGGGGATTAGGGAGTTTATGAGGGGTATTAGTGTCATTGTAAGTAGAGAAATTGGATGGGATTCTTCTTCTGGGTCAGGTTTTCTTAGACGGGAAGGTCAAGGGGTAGAATAGACAATAAAGAGGAATGACAGCGAATAAAGACCCTTTTGATTTCTTCTAGTGAAGTTCAGCTTTTTTTTTTTTTTTCGATTAATAATATATATCATCATATATTATGAAAACGCAAAGGTTATTTTTTGGTTGAATATAATATTTAGGATATTTTAAAATTCAGTCAAATGAAATTTAATAACATAAATCTCTACCTACTACATATATCTTATAATTGATCGAAAATCAAATTCACACTTAGAATCTACCGAAGGTACTACACGAATTGTTAACGATTGTTTTTCATTCAATGGGTAATTCAGGATAATCACTCCTCGAACAAACCTTCCATAATTGTGAATTTATTTCGTTTGTTTGGAACCAAATACAAACTTAGCAGGCAAATAAAAAAGCACACAGACAAAACAGAGGGTTTAACGTGGTTCGACATAATAAATTCAACCTACGTCCACGGGTACAAAAGAAAATGAAGCTTTTTATTACTGGCTCGGGTCTGACCAACCTCTTTTTCTCTCTCTAACTCATAATTCTTTTCCTTTTTCTTACAAGTGATGAAAACAACTATCTTTCTTAAGAAAATAATTGATCAACTCTTTACGATGAGCTTTCAACCCCTTTATATACCAGGTCAAACCCCACTATTACACCAACTCGTGACGTCAGCCAGTGGCTAAGCCATTATTGTCTAGGCTATCTTCCCCAATTACCCTACGGATAATAGCCCAACTTCCTGACACCTTTACTACCTGTCATCTGAAATTCATTAAATTACACATTCTTGGTAATTGTTACATGTTATCCCATGTGCCAACTTGTATTACAACCACTCATATACGATTACGTGTGTTAGTCAATAAGCTCGCAGCCCTGCTCCATCCCATCACTCGCTGGCCTACTTCTATCCCATCAATCCTTAGGAAACTCAAACTTCTGTTTAGGGCTTACGTCGCCCATCTAAGAACACAATATTGTAACCCCGACTAACATCATCAGGTCGAGAAATTGAGATGATCGACTGCAAATTGAAATGATCGACCTATCCTATCAGGTCGGTGATTACGCCCAAAAAGTACTTGCGGTTATCACAGTATAGTTGGGGTGTCGATTCCTCAGAGAGATGGTTACAAGGAACTAATTCACTTAAGCAAAAACGTTTAGCAATAACTTATTTAAGGAAAAAGATTTATTTGGCAATCAAAGTAAAGATTAATAAGAAAACGTAATGATATCAGCAGAGAAAAGCAGCAAAACATCGGGAATCCCTCTTGTATCAAACTCCTATATTCAGTTATTGATTCTTTTTATTACGCAATTGAAGGTTTCACATCCTAAACCAATAATTGGAAGATATTCAATTCTACACCTATTAAATTCTAAGGTAATCAATGATTATTTTCTCTATGTTAACAACACACAATAGTTATCATTACGAGCTATCTAACGTCGATAATATACCCTCAGGCAATACTACTGCAGAAGACCAACACATAAAATAACTTTACCATCACAACTGGTTTCACAAATCACACATAGAAGAAGCATGACTGGATCTATATGGGAGTTGACAAAACAAGTTTCTGGATTATAAAGCGAAAGATAATAGAGAACAACAACCATCAATTGTATTAAACATTTAAATGTACTTTTAAGAATCAACAACATAAACATAGAAATTCAAATACAAGAGTTCATCCTTAGCTTTGCCTAGGAGATTAGCTCTCCATGGAAGAAAAAGATACAGCCTTGATAGATCGGAGAGACGTCATGGTTTTCTTGAAGTTCTTCGTTCTCCTCTTTTGATTTTGTGTTTGTGGCTCTTTGATGTGTGTTTTTCTCTTGTTTCTCTATATTTTTCTCTTCTTTTCTCCCTCTCTAGGGTTTTGGATGAAGTTGGGTTTATATAGAGTGGCCTTGGAGGCCTGATTTGTGTAAAAATGCACTGAACACTAAACCCTGGAAAATGCATCTTTGTCGCGACGCGTGGCCTTTGAGCATTGCGATGCGTGGTCGATTTTCTAGTTTCTCTGATTGAGCGATTTAGCTCTTCCTGTGTGCTTTTGATGCGTCCGCAAGGTCCTGAAACATGTGTAATTGTTCCAATATTCATGTTCCATTACTCCTTAATAACAAAGCACAAAATAAACTCTAATTAAGATCAATTACATGATAATTAAGCCGAGTTAGCGATGTTTAAAGTACACTTTCATGCACTTATTACAACCCCAACCAGCTTATTGCTAGTCCTTAGCAATTCAAGCTCAAAAGAAAATAAAAAATAAACTGAATAAATAAATAAAAACTATCTAAGCCACTTTCGTAGGGATCACGATTGCATTTAGCGTATACAACAAGTCTTTAAACCCCTAGGTGTCCCTAGTGGACGAGTTATAGTCTCGTCAGGGCTTATAGAGACGACACCCACAAACGTCATTCAAAACATATAAAAATACAAAAACAAAATAAAGTAGTCTCAATAGTTACACATAATGTTGTCCTCAAAGAATGCCTAGTAATGAAACCAGAGAATCTTCAAAGTACTCAATGTAACTCAAATCCAAGTCCTTGAATAAATCATCTAAGCCAGACTCACAGTGTGTGTGTGTGTGTAAAGTTTCATTCACAACTTGATTCATAGGTAAGCCAACTCAATGATTTCGTTTAAAAATTGGGATCTGATGGGTCAAACCAACCTAGGTATCTCAATTATGCTATGTAGTTGCCTTTCTGTGCTCAGTATGGTATGATTTTCTTTTTCATTTTCTTGTCTCTTTTTGTTTCCTTTTGAACTTTTTTTTTTTGCTTTTTTTTTCTTTTTCAACACACCTACCCTTTAAGGTAGCATTTCTCCTCATGGTCCTAATACTCGCCAATGGGTAGCTTCACGCTTATCGGTTATAGGTGGTTTAATTTCTTTCTTCAGAGACTTTTCTTTTCATTTTCAATCATACCACACATCATGACACTAGCAAATCAGGATAGACATCTAAGCAAACAGTCATTCATCGACATGCAATTTCTTCAACTAGTCACCTTGCCAACTACTTAGGTTCTCACTGCTAAAAATCCATAATTAAGTGCTTACGAGTCTAACTTAGATCAATTACTCAATGTATAAGATAAAAGTACATTAAAGAACTTATCATTTCTAAGCTTTCACCATATTTCCAGATATTATTTTCACATAAACACAATTCAACAGAGCATGTAAAGAAGTATCACAACTGCGAGTATCATTTGAAAAGAGGTAGCATATATATTCATATATACAATTGTTCAAATCCTGGGGTTCTAGTGGTTAATGATATATATGACTGGTACTATTCATATCTTAACCAAAGATGCCCATTGTTCAAATATAGCAGCTTAAGTTTGACATTAACAACTTTTACCAAGCAAGCACTTATAACTTTACTTCAAATCTGTCAATCAACTTCAAATGAATTCGATATATTCGTTGAAATATTTGAAGATTCAATCAAGATCAATTACACCAAAGGGTATTGTTTCAAAAATGTGTGCTACCAAAGCCAACATTGTAAACATTACTAATCAAAATAAAAAATTAAAACCAATGTAGTATCTGAATTCTGAAATACAGTAACCCCTGTACTGAGTTTTCACATCTTTTTCTGAGTCATTTGGCTTCAACCCTCCCATTATTTGTATCATCAGGAACAGGAGCCGGGGTTCGGAAATCTGGAGAATTAATGGCCCAATCCTCAGGGTTTTCAGAACTCCACATCATCCACTTGAGCTCAAAATTCATTTCTTGGTCGATTTCACGTTCTGGCTCATCCTGATTCTGTTCTTGCATTGGCTCCTTACCAGCTCTGTGTGAACTTGAGCTTGATGCTTCTCCAGCCTGAGCTATCTCTGCAAACCCCACATCTCTTAACAGTAGAATTTTCTTTTTAATGCACATTTCATAAGTCTCTTCTAAGCAGGCTTCTAGATCATCCTGAAACAACACACAAATCAAAACTCATCAAATAATTTTGTTACTCACAGAATGAAGAAACAAGGGCTCATTCTATAATGCATTCTTCTATGCCTTGTTACCTCTTCCACATATTTGCTAGCCAAAACAATCTTCTTGTTCATGTCATATAGGTCATTATACAGAAATCTACTAGCCGCAAGAAGCGCTGATGCTGCAATAACTGAAGGCTTGAACCTTGTAAAACTGATGTCTGTGCCAAAAATCAGGAACTTGATCAGGATAAGTCCCATTTCTACAATCAGAAGAACAACAGAAATTATAGAATCAACTTCGGGCCATCTTACCGCCTTGTGTTTGGATTATGATTTCGTTGAGGGTTCTTCGTTTGATACCTTTTCCAACTGGGATGTTTTCAACAAAGAATCTCACAAAGCATACAGGAGTTGCAGCACGCAGTTTCCATTTAAGTCCCCTTAGAATATGAAGTTCCATCTTTGTTATGTGCTCTATGTAGTCCTCATTCAGATACTTCTTTTCCTTTTAATTAGCAGATTTTCGCGGACTATACATATTAGAGAAAGGACTTCAATCTACCAAAAGACAAAGACTACAATGCAGTACAATACAAATTGTAATCTTACCAGAAACTCAGAGAATGAGAAGGAATGATCTCCCATCTTCCAAGTCAGATTTTCATACTGTAATCTTAACAGAAACTCAGAGAGTGAGAAGGAATGGTCTCTCATCTTCCAAGCCAGAGTTAAGCAAGAATTGGCAGCAAGAACTATATCATCTCTCACTCGGCCTAGCACAGTCTGATTAAAGAATTTCAAAATTATCTCTGTAAATGCAACTTGTATAGCCCAAAAATTTCAGGTTTTGATATTGTCATACCGGGAGTTGATGCCTTGAAATGAAGCGATCAAAGAAGTTCATGGCAAGATATGGGATAAATGGATCAAATTTATCAGATTTTGAATGCTGCATGTAAAAGATGTTGTATCAGTAACTTTCAGAAACCGCACGTTCAATTCATACAATTTCGATAAAGAAGTAACTTTACACGTCACAGAAATTGATTTGTTACACACACTTATCTGTCTATAATTCCTTTACTACTCAATTAGTTCATGACCTTGTCACAATTTTTGCAATAGATTGAAGGAAAAAAGAAACCCATCAGTTCTTTCATTTCCTTGCTTTATTTTATTTTCTCAGTAGGCAAACAAGGGTATGCTGATAAAACACAAAAGAACACAAAGGCATACTGAAAAAATCGAGGTAATAGCAGAACAAACATATATTCAAAGCTCAAAACAGAACCCAGAAGATGAATAAAGCGGCTGATGATCAAGAAAGAACTTTCCAAGAAACAGAAAATCCAAAGCCTTTCAATTCTTTTCTTTATACTTTAATCCCAATGTGCCATTCATTTTAATTTCTTTTAACTTTCATTTTCTTGGGTACGGAACAGAAAGAAAAAAAGAAGAAGAAGCAAGAATTAGAATCATTTACTAGGAGGATCACATGCATGGCTACTTTTCTCAGAATCACTTCTTTGCTCTCTGCATAGCCCTCAGCAGCCATCCACTCCCTTTCCACATTGAAGTACTTCTCATAAGCTCCTTGTTTGTATACAGGCAGTGGGTAATCATGATGGATATTCATTTTCAAAGAAGAACAATTTGAGAACTTGTTTGTCATCAAAGAAAAGGAAAGAAAAGAAAGAAAATGCAGGAATTAAATGGAAGATTTAGTTAATGCTGGGTTATTATAGACTTATAATTTGCTTTAATTATCGCTTCTTGTTCAGCTTTGTTTGTTCTCTCTCTAGACAATTATTGTTTGTTAGTTCGTTAAGACTGAGCGGGAAACAATTTTGGAGGCTTGGTGGTGACTTCTCTCAGGTTACTTATTTGTACGCTGTTATCCAGTTACCAATAGGATTAAAGTATTTGTTTAATATCACCCGTTGGAAAAGTATGGATAATTTTTTTTTTTTTTAATAACAGTGCCATGGCTTACATGTTGATTCCAATAAGTCCTCAGCCCTATTCCAATGGCACCTTATATGATGGTCCACATTAATCAACATATCAAACTTCAAAATTAAATAGACTTAATTATCATTTTGACACATTTAAGCTATTTAAGCATCATTTTTCCTTAACACTATCATCAACATAATTATCAATGTAATATTAAATCTGCAACTCGCATCATAAATTTGAGACTGATGTTAACTCAAGGGATAAGTTCAAAACTCTAGCCAACTGTAAATGGTAAGTGAAATAAAAAAATATAGTATCTGATATATGGTATTATGTAAATTCAATCAGCTTCAATTTCGATCAAGATGGTAATCGTTCAAAACAGTATGGTAGCCAACATGTAAATGGTGACCAGAATGAAAAACTAAGAAGAAAAAAGTATCTGAAAGAGGTATTTAAAGTTGCTTTACACTTTCATCTCATGAGCTAGTGACCTGTTTCACTTTTAGTTCTTTTCAAGTCCCCTGTAAAGAGTAGTCCCTAATGTTATGTATTCATTTATGTTGGGTAATTCTACAGTATGTTGCAGCTCCTGCGCGGTGGCGAAAGATTAAAACAGCATCTGACTTCACCCCAGCAGCCATCATATGGTTTTGGAGCAGGAGTTGGAGCTCGGAAAACTGGTGAATCAATTGTCCATTCCTTTGGGTCATCAGAACTCCACTGCATCCACTTCAGTTCGAAGTTCATCTCTGGGACTATAATCTTTACCTGCATTGACTTCACATTATTCGTTTTCAGCAGAATTTTCTTCTCTATGCACATTTCATAAGTCCTTGTCAAGCAAGCTTCTAGCTCCTCCTGAAACAGCATATAAACCAGAATCATCAATCAAGGACTCATTCATATGATACTATTGATGGACATGTTTTGACTTGTTACCCTTTTCACATATTTGCTAGCTAAAAGAAGCTTCTTGTTCCTTTCATATAATTGGTGATCATACAAAAGTCTGCCAGCTGCAAGAATAGCTGATGCCGCAATCACTGAGGGTCTGAATCTTGTAAAATTGATGTCTGTGTTGAAAATCAGGAAATTGATATATCAGACATAACAGTCAAATTACAGAATCCCATTTATTAAATCAGACTCAATGCAATCCAATTCTACCATTTAACCTCTACTCTCAAAGCTATCTTACCCCCTTGTGTTTGGATTATAATCTTGTTAAGGGTACTACTTCTAATGCCTCTTCCCACTGGAATCTTTGCAGCAAAGAACCCCACAAAGCATATAGGAGTAACAATTACAGCACGCGTATGCCATGCTTGTGTCTGATGATCTCAATTTCCATCTGAACCATCCGTGGTGCATAGTCCTTGTCCAGGTTCCTTTTTTCCTTTCAGAAGAAAGAAATTCAATCAATTAACATAAAACAAATAGTACATTACATGTAATAATTTACCACAAACTCTTGGTATGAGAAGCTGCAGATGTCTCTCATCTTCCAAGCCATCGTTAGGCAGCAATGGGCAGCAAGAACTAAATCATCTCGCACTTTTCGTAGCACAACCTGAGTAAATAAGTTAAATGAATGAACCCAACAGTCACCTATGAAAAATAACTTGTATACTCAGATATTCTGATATATTTGTAATACCGGGAGTTGATTCCTTGAAATGAAATGATCAAATATGTTCATGGCAAGATAAGGTATGAATGCATCCAATTTGTCATATTTTGAGCTCTGCATCAAACAAATGTTAAATCAGTAAAGTTTCAAATTTTGATTAAAGGATTTGCACAATAGAATCCTAAAGTTAAGTAACTTATATATATCAACTATTCTAATGTTATTAATCAATCGGTTCAGTCCTTTCTCATTCCCTTTCTTTCTTTAATTTTCTCAGTAGGCAAACAAGGATATATAATTTCAATCCATGAAAAATCATAGAACACAAGAACTTCCATTTTCTTTCCGTTGTTTTCCTGGCAACCCAACACAATCAAGAAGGTTTGATAGGTTCCATTCATTTAAAAAAAAAAAAAAAAAAAACACTGAAAATCAAGAAAGTAGTTTCCGAGAAACAGAAAATTCAAAGCCTTTTGTTTTCTTTTCTTTTTACATTGTTTTCTCAGCAATCAAACAAAAACACAAGGCCCACATTCATATTTTTTTATCCCCAATTTCATAGATTCCCCCACCATTTTCTTGGAAGCCAAACAAAAACAAAGAAGAAAGAAGCAGAAGCAGTTACTTGAAGGATCACAAGCAGAGCTATTTTTCTCAGAAGTGCTTCTTTGCTATCTGCATAGCCGTCATCAGCCATCCAATCGGCTTCCATATTGTAGTACTTCTCATAAGCTTCTTGTGTGTGTGCAGGCAGTATATAATGGATATCCATTTTCAAGGAAAGGAATTGAATGAAAGATTCAGTTAATGTTTCGACTCTCTCACTATAAGCAAGCAACTTTGTTAGTTAGTTCGTTAAGAGTGCGCGGGAAAGTTTTTGAGCGGCTACGTGGTGACTTCTTTCCGGTTATCTTATTTCTTTCTTATGAGGTTGTACGGTGATTAATAGGATTTTATTATGTGCTTTTTAAGCATTAAATTATTATATTAAAAAAAGTATTTTATATAATTAGCACTTTTTAAAAAATAAAATACAACAACGTAGACATTTTTATTTTTAGAGATACTATCTTTTATTTTCAAGGGAATTAAGCTATCTTTTTATACTTGGTTGAGGAAAATTTAGATTAGAGTCAAAGAATCAAAGCATTGAGTGGACAATCACAAAACTTCAAGAAAAAGGAAAAGCACTAAGCTGTCCCTAAAATTAAAAAAAAAAAAAACAAAACAAAACGCCAGTCGAGAATTGTCAGGTGATCGAGTGGACAAAACTACCCACCTAACATCAAATATGAAGGATATAAACTACATATTCACCTAGCCCTTGGGAGGACGTTTTGGGGACACACACAAAAAGAGAAGACTCCTTCGTCTTCAACATCTGAAGACCTTCATTTTTTTCATTTTGAAACTCCATCATTTCTCCATTAATATTTCTCCAATATGCATCAGAGGGTGAACGCCGCCCAATACCGGCTTCATCCCTAACCTCACTTCAATATTTTATAGGAGAAATAATTTCTACTTTATTTGAGTTCCATTACATCCTTCGTCCGTCGTATAAACCTATGTTTGAGTAAGTCTAGTGAACTAAGATTTAGCAGATCAATTGACTCACAAGTATTCTCCTAATACAAATTTCTTTATTCTATTTAGAGGTCAAAATCCACTTAAAATAATATTAAAAATTTTATTTTTATTTTAAGAGTACTATCTTGCATAATCAGCAGTGGACTAGGTGCCCGCTTATGTCCCCAAATTTTTTTATACTCTCTAAATATTAATGTAGATTAGGTGCCCACTTATGGCCCTACATGAGTGTTTTAAGTGTTTAATACTTCAATTTAATGGAATTTACTTTGAATGATTTGAAAGTACTTGCTTCATAGCCTGTCCAAAATAAAATACAAAAGTTGTGTGAAGATATAAAAGAAGCCGAAAAGGCTCTTGTTCTAGGGGTGGCAATTTGGGTTAGGATTCGTTTATTCGTTCAATTCGATTCGCTTTAAAACGAATACGGGTTTGAAGAAATGGATTCGTTTAATAAATTGTTCAATTTGATTCGATTCGTTTATTAAACGAATCGAATACGAAGTTAAGCTCATTGATTTGTTTATTCGTTTAGGATTCATGTTTTTTTTTTATTTATTTACTAGTTCTTATTATTTTTCAATTAAGATTCAGAGAATTATAGCTAATTACCATTGAAAAAGTAATATTTTTCGATATTTGGTGAGTTATTTTTAGTAAATATATTAATTACATATTTCATATGTATATATTTATGAAGAATTAATGTAAATCAAGTGTGGTAAATTATTTTATTAGATAATATTATGACTAAACGAATATTCGTATTCGATTCGTTTAATAAACGAATCAAATACGAAACCTGATATTAGGATTCGTTTAATAAATGAATCGAATACGAAACCTGATATTATGATTCGTTTAATAAACGAATCGAATACGAATCCATTATATTTTGATTTGATTCGTTTAGTATTCGATACAAATTCGATTCGTTGATTCGTTTTGCCACCCCTATCTTGTTCTCTTGCTATATTAACAAAGCTATGACACATAAAAGAAGATCATTAATATAGTATGTCTTCACTTTGTTCAATGGGAGGGAAAATGGGTAATCCCCTTGAAATTGCCTACAAACACACTTAAACAATAACTATATCCAAAAGGGAGGTAAATTGGGTATATGACAAAATAATGATGAATTAAAAATCTTTTCAAATTTAAGCTACTTAGTTAGTAACGATTAAGCTTAGAAATCAATTTCCCTAATTAAAAAAATTCAATAATGACAAGATTAATATACGATATGAAAAGATAATATAAAAATTCCAATAAGTAAATGAGATAAGGATAAAGAAATTGACACCAGATTTATAGAGGCTCGGCCAACTCATTGCTTACGTCCACTATTCCAAGCCACGCTTGAAACTTTCCACTATGTAAAATGAATCTGAACTTTACACTGAGAGTTTTTCGGGCTTACTCCCAAACCTTTACAATATATGTCTTTGATCCAATGTTCCTCTTAACCTTTTACACAATCCACTCTTGAGAGTATACACACTCGCATAAGAGATTTTCACACAAGTGTTTAATAATAAAAGTTTACAACCACAATTTGGATAGTCACAAAAGATTACAAAGAAGATTTAAATTTGAGTATCTCACCCAAATATATCAAAGCTAACTAATATGAATATGAATATGAAGTATGAGCTTTTTCAAATGTAGAGAGTGTAAGATATAGAAGATTTGAAAAACTCTATTTGAAAGTGTTTGAAGTTTTTTTGTGTAATCAAAAGATATATGAAAATGATTTTTGCTTTGAATATATTTTTCCTAAAATATTCCCATTTGCAAAAATGAAATAAAGCTTCAATTTATAGGCTTAAAACTGAATATGATCGTTTTTCTATTCTGAGGTCTGTATGCCGGTCTAATATCAAGAAACGACTTCTAGAAATATGACTGTTGTGTTTTCAAACGTTGAAAAGTGACAGGTATGAAGACCGATATAGACATCGGTATGATTTGGCTCGGTTCCAAAATGTATGAAAAATTCAGTTCTGACTGGTATGTCCATCTCAGACCAATATGTTTGTCTCAGCGATCGGTATACATGTCTCACTAAGTTTCTGATGACCAGTCAAACCCGACAATACTCAATATTTGGGCCATAACTCGTTTTAAAAACTTCAAAATCAAGATCCGTAAATTTCTACATAAACAAGACACATATATCTATCATCTATAAAACATTAAGCCTAAAAAATATTAAGATGAATTCTTTGAAAATTTTCTAATGTAACAGGTTTGTAGAAAACGCACATTTAAACATATTGTAGTAATATGGCTATAGCAAAAGTTCTATATATCAGAATTGTGTTCGTTTGAACAGTAGCAAACTAGAGACACATATCTATCTAACGGTATATCATTTGAAGTTTAATTCAATCGCTTTCTAATTTTTCAAAACTATTTTCCAATGCATTTTTGCATTAAAATTCATTTTGCTGTAAATAAAATACAAATGATTTCTTAAGCATTTAAAGCCATTTTAAATGCAAGTGATGCAAAATGTATGATTCCTAAAATCTTTCAAACATTTGAATAAACTCACTTACAGTTAGTTTTAGCTATTGATCATCATCTTGATCTTGATCTTGCTTGGCTCTTGCTCTTTGATCCTTTTCATCATCTTTTTGGCTTTTTATCATCTTGTAGCTCATTTTGGCTTCATCATCAACTTTGACCTCATCAAACTTGATCTGCTAATATGTAGATGTTTCTAAACCATCAAAACCAAGTTTTCGAGTCGCTAGCATTGATCATCTTTATAAAATTTCTTCATGTCTTTGAGCTTCTTATCTTTGAGCTTTTTTACTTCATTGGCATCATCAAAATCATGTACTAATAATCTCCCCCTTTTTGATGATGGCAACTCCATGTAGCTCAACATGTGCATCTTTCTTTAATCTTAAGATTTAGATAAAATACACTCAAAAAGAAAGATTAGCTTGAGGTACATTCTTTTACTTTCTCTTCTCTTTTGACATTAGCAGAAATGTGAGAAGGCAAGTGAAAACTCATCTTTCTTAAAACACATGGTACAATATAAACATGATCCATAAAAAGTATTAACCAAGTAAAAGAACATGGATTCATGACAAACTCAATTTGCATATTATCTTATATAAATGGCATATTCATTTAAGTATAACAATTGTAATGAAAAAATTTCTCATTTAAGCATAGCAATTGCATAAGATAAAATAAATTTTCAAAACATAAATTGTTCAAATAAAATAATATAACATTTCAATCAAATAGACTAGAAGTTATTCCTAAGGGCTAGGAATTCCAACTAATTTATCATAATGATGACTTGTATATCCATAAAGTTCCCCCTCAAGTTATGCTATCTAATAAAAATACTTGAAAACAAGGTTAGCACAAATATAAGAATTTTCTCCCCTTTTAATAATTATTCCCCTTGGCTAAACATATAAAGAAAACATATATAGCACAAGCAACAAGATGTTAGAAGCAAGAAATAATCAATAAAACATGATTCCACCCCCTTAGATAACTATCTCATTTGCCATTAGCAAAACAAAAGAGAACAGTAATGATGACTCTCTCTTTTTAAAATAAAGGATATAAATAGAGTCATGACATAAGAGTACAATTTGCATAGCATTTCGCAATAATAACATTTTCTCATTTTAGCACATTAATTGCTAGAAACATATTCAAGCATAGGAATTGTATGAAATAATACAAGTGATTCATACAACTTATGTAGTCCAAATAAAATATCACATTTTAACCATATGGACTAAACATAACAAAGCATTATAAGAGTAAAATAATTTATACAATTTATTACAAGCTCTTAGAGTTGATCACATTTGAATCAAGCAAATAAGATTTCATCATTTAAAACATGATTCAAACTTATAAAAACTAAAATCTTATTGAAAAAGAGTAAAACATTTGAAAAATATAAGCTTTTCAAAAAAATAAGATTATTCCTTTCATTTTGATAATCAACAACGAATTTAAAGAGAAATATCATGCTCAACAATCTCCCTCATCATTATTTAAAAACACATGAAAGCATAAGGAGATCGTATAAATTAAGCAATTGAATCATTCATAAAAAAATTTAAAAATTTTATTCAGCTGCATAGACAATAATCAAGTTATCGAACATTGATATCCTCAAAAGGAAAATATGCATACATTCTAGTTATGTAACACAATAAGCATATTATGATCACATTTCATCAAAATCACTCAAATGTTTGATCATAAATATTGAAATAAAATAAATACAAGAACAAACATACATACATGATAATTTGTGTGGTAATCCTAATATAACGCATTTGAGCACCATAAATTGCATATTTCAAACTTTATCCAATAGTATCAATTATAATTCTCATAATTTCTTTATATATGTTTATCATGCTAAGTGATTGCAATAGTTTACATACCTCTACTCACTTAAGGAGTGTGCAAGATTCATCACCTTAGTCGTTTTAAGGTTGCACTTGATATTCTTTTTATTGAGCTATTTCCTCACTTTGTGTTGAGTCTTTGGGATCATTTATATTTCTCATTAATTACTTTTCCCAAAGTTTCACCTACAAAATTATTTAAACACATTTGGGTACTTAAACTTTCTTAGGTCCATTAGGGTTAATTTTAGTTCCTTTGGGAACCCAAATAACATTCACATTTCTCTTTTTGGTCCAACAATCATAAATTTGATAACCTTGCATATTACATGCATGGCATTCAACATTTGATTTAATGACGTTAGATGCATATGCATATGATGAATATGTATATGATTTGGATGCATTCACAAAATAATTTTTCAAATATTTTTGCTTCATGTGAGGCTTATATCATAATCCACATTTTCCAAATACACTTCTTTGTGAACCAAATAACATTTTAAATTTCTTTTCACCTTGAGTGAACTTGTTC
Organism: Zanthoxylum bungeanum; assembly: GCA_019454045.1. Taxonomy (NCBI): domain Eukaryota; kingdom Viridiplantae; phylum Streptophyta; class Magnoliopsida; order Sapindales; family Rutaceae; genus Zanthoxylum; species Zanthoxylum bungeanum. The sequence continues at coordinate 16,237 of SKCR01016424.1, read as the reverse complement.
ACAATGCACTGCAAACCATCTATTTTCATATTTAAATCATCATTTTCAATTTTTAAAAAGTCACAAGCACATGATGATTTAGAATTATATGCTTCATTTTGCATGTTCTCTACACAATGTCCATGCTCTTCACTTAATCACATGTTTTCATTATCTAAAGCATGATTTTGTTCAATAATAGATGCATGCTCATTTTGATTAATCAACACATCATTTTCATGCTTGGTCTTTAAGCAAATATCATCATTTTCCAAAGTACAAATTTTATTCATACATGATGCAAGTTCATGTTGATATAATGTATGCTCTTCCTTAATCAAATTATATTTCTTCCTAATAGTATCATATTTATCATGTAAATCATTCAACATGTCAAGCATTTCATCATAATCAGAAATTTTATTTTCACAAACAATAATAATTTCTTTTTTCGATTCCCCTATAAGATTTTCTATAGCCATGAACGTTAAATTACAAGTTTCATAATTTGATAAGCTAGGATCAATATTGCATTCATCTAATTTATTATTTCCCTCATATAGCAATTTTATGGATTTTCATAATTCATATGCATTTGTAAATTTGGGAATCCTATCAATTATGCTTTTATCTAATGCGTCATATAAGAATTTAAGTGCATTAGAATTTACCGAAATTTTTCGCCCTCCCGTGATTTCTTTATATCCACCAATATCATAGGCGAGCAAAAATATGACCATCATTCTTTTTCAAAATTTGAAGTCTGTTATGTCATAAAATGGCGGTCTATCGGTGAATGTTCCTTCGGCGAATATGTTGTGTAACTTGTAATGGGCATGATCGATTCTCAAACGGTTAAGTCTTTGTTGAGAATACCTCGCTATGATACCAATTGAAATTGACTACAAGCAAATTTAAACAACAACAACAACAATTATACCCAATATGGGGGTGAATTGGGTATGTGATAAAATAATATGGAATTAAAAATCTTTTCAAATTTAAGCTACTTAGTTAGTAGCTTTACCGATTAAGCTTAAAAATCAATTTCCTCAATTAACATATTCAATAATGACAAAATTAGTATATGATATGAAAAGATAATATAAAACTTACAATAAGTAAATGAGATAAGGATAGAGAAATTGACACCAAATTTATAGTGGTTCGGCCAACTCCTTACCTACGTCCACTACTTCAAGCCACGCTCGAGGCTTTCCACTATGTAAAATGAATTCGCACTTTACACTGAGAGTTTTCCTCTCTTACTCCCAAACCTTTACAATAGATTTCTTTGATCTAAGGTTCCTTTTAACCTTTTACAAAATTCCACCATTGAGAGTATACCCACTCACACAAGGGATTTCCACACAAGTGATTGATAATAAAAGTTTACAACCACAATTTGGGTACTTATAAAAAATTATAAAGAAGATTTAAATGTGAGCATCTCACCCAAATATATCAAAGCTCACTAATATTAATATAAAGATGAAGTATGAGTTTTTTCAAATGTAGAGAGAGTAAGATATAGAAGACTTGAAAAACTCTATTTGAAAGTGTTTGAAGTTTGTTTATGTAATCAAAATATGTATGAAAATGATATTTTCTTTGAATATATTTTTCCCAAAATGTTCCCCTTTACAAAAATGAAACAAAGCTTCAATTTATAGGCTAAAAACTGAATATGACTATTTTTTTCTATTATGAGGGCGGTATGCCAGTCTACAGTACCGGTATGTCGGTCTGACATCAAGAAACGACTTCTAAAAATATGATTGTTGTATTTTCAAACGTTGGAAAGTGACTGGTATGGACACCGGTATGATTTGGCCCGGTTCCAGAATATATGAAAAATTCAGGTCTGATCGATATCATGGCTGGTATGTCTGTCTCAGATCGGTATGCATGTTTCAGTAAGTTTCTGATGACCAATCAACCCTAACAGCACTCAGTATTTTGGCCATAACTCGATCTAGAAAATTCAAAATCAAGATCCGTAAATTTCTACATAAACTAGACATATATATATATATCATCTATACAAAATTCAGCTTAAAAAAAATAAGATGAATTTTGTGGGATTTATCTACTATGACATGATTGCAAAAAATGCACATCTGAACATGTTGTAGTAATATGGTTCTAACTATCGGAATTGTGTTCTGTTTGAACAGTAGCAAACCTAAGACACATATCTATCTAACGATATATCAATTGAAATTAATCCAACCATTTTCTAATTTTTCAAAATCATTTTCTGATGCATTTGTGCATTGAAATTTATTTTGGTGCAAATAAAATGCAAATAATTTCTTAAGCATTTAAAGCCATTTTAAATACAAGTGATGCAAAGAGTATATTTCCTAAGAGCTTTCAAACATTTGAATAAACTTACTTACAATTATTTTTAGCTCTTAATCATCATCTTGATCTTCATCTTGTTTGTCTCTTGCTTTTTGAGCTTTGGCATCATCTTTTTGGCTTTTTATCATCTTGTAGCTCATTTTGGCTTCTTCATCAACTTTGACCTCATCAAACTTGATTCGCTAATATGTAGATATTTTTAAACCATCGAAATCAAGTCGTTGAGTCGCTAACATTGATCAAATTTTCCAAATTTCTTCATGTTTTTGAGCTTTTTTGCTTCATTGGCATCATCAAAATCATGGTACTTACACCCATAATATTTGATAAAACTAATCGAAATACTTCTGGTATTTACAAATTAAACAAAACCATATGTCTTCCAAAAATACTCTCTAAATAAAGATTTCAAGTAGGGTTGGTAGAAAATCCCGAATTTCTAATCCCAATCGGGATCCCTTCTCATTCTGTTTGGGGGGATTCTGGATAGGGGTGGTAATTTGGGTTAGGATTCGTTTATTCGTTCGATTCTATTCGCTTTAAAGCGAATACGAGTTTGAAAAAAATGGATTCGTTTAATAAATGGGTCGATTCAATTCGATTCGTCTATTAAACGAATAGAATATGAATTTAAGCTCATTGATTCGTTTATTCATTTAAGATTCATTTTATTATTTTCTTTTACTAGTTATTGTTATTTTTCAATTAAGATTCGAGAAATTATTTCTAATTATCATATAAGAAAATTATCGATATTTGGTGAAGTATTTTTAGTAAATATATTAATTACATATTTCATATGTATATATTTATGAAAAATTAATTTAAATAAATTATGTTATTGAATTATATCATGACTAAATGAATATTCGCATTCGATTCGTTCAATAAACGAATCAAATACGAATCATGATATTAGGATTCGTTTAATAAACGAATCGAATACGAATCAATCACATTTTGATTCAATTCGTTTAGGATTCGATACAAATTCAATTCATTGATTCGTTTTGACACCCCTAATTCTGGAAGATACGTTGTCTGGAATAAAAAAAATCGGGCCGGGATTTGGGATGATTTTTATCCCGAATCTCGATTAGGATTCGAGATCCCACACCATTTTGTTTGGGATTCAGGATGATTTTTCATCCCCATTCAAAATACCGACCGGGATTTGAGATAATTTCTTCATCCCGAATAGTAATCGGGACGTGACGGAACATCCTGATTGCCATCCTTATTATCAGGGGGTTTTGTTATAACAGAAAAGGGGCTTTGTTTAGTTTTTAAATATCAGGGGGTTTCGATTAGTTTTGTCAAATATCAAAAAGTTATGCCTTTTTCCCTCGATGGGATTGTAAGTTGAAAAACTTCACTTCAAAATGTTAATGCAATCATGTCAACAATATGGCCATTACACAAGCAGTTAAGGAAGCTTTATGGCTCAAAGGATTGGTCAGTGGATTGGGAATTGATCAAGAGGATGTCACTATGTTTTGTGACAGTTAAAGTGCTATGGATTTGACTAAGGATCCAAAGCATCATGAGAGACCAAAACATAAAGACATAAGACTGCTTTCATTAGTGATGTGGTGCCAAAAGATTTTGTCAATAACAGAAAATAAGCATTCATATCAACCCAGTTGATATGTTAGTTAAATGTTTATCTAGAGTTAATCTTGAGCATTAGGACTGTTGATGTAGAGAAAGAAAAAGTAAGAAAGATTGGTGGAGAAATAAAGAGCTAATTCTTGAAAAGATTTTGAATTCTTGAAGAGTTAATTCTCATCGTTTATAATAGAATTATGCTTTTTTTCCATATTAAATCATCAATCAAAACCCCCAAAATAATAAAAAATTAAAAATTAAAAATTAAAATCGGATGCTTTTTAAGAAATCGAAAATTGGCCAATTAATCGGTCAGAATTGCTTGAAATTCAATGACAGTTTAAAATGATAAAAAAAATGATCGGATCAAACCATTCAAATAGTAATTTGCGATTAGTCAACGTCTAAAATAGCACAAATTTAAGTGTTTCATACTTCAGATAAATGGAATTTACCTTGAAGGGTTTGAGAGTACTTGCTACATATCTTGTCAAAAATCAAATAAAAAAGTTGTGTGAAGAAACAACAAAAGCCGAGAAGGTTCTTGTTCTCTTGCTATGACACATAAAAGTAGAATACTTTCTATTGTAAATTCTCTAAATATATAGTATGTGTGTAGGATGGTCATGTCCTTTGGGTTGTGCCTTATGGGAAAGACACAAGCATGTAGAGACATGTCCTCTAATTTGGAAAGATGATACTCTAGGCCTCAAAGGGCATAAAGAGAGGGGTATAACCCTTGGGAGGGTTACACCCCACACCAAAGGGTGCCCTCAAAGGCATTCTTCCATGCCTATAAATTAAGAGGCCTTGAGTTCATTTGGCATCCAAAAAAACATAAGTCTCATACATTGTCTTATAGTGTCCTTTAAGAAAGAGAGAGTTTCCATCATTCTTCCTTGTTCAAGATCTTGAGAAAGGAGTGCCCCTCTCTCAAGAAGAATCCAAGTAATCCTGGTAGAACATTAGCCACAAAACCATCCTTAGAGCACCGAGACGGGGCTAATAAGTTCTTAAGGACAAAGGCAACTCAACTTGGACCAAGTTAATCATCATCCTCAAGTTTCCAGGTTTTTCTAATAGTTCATGTTAAATTAGCATGTTAGTGTAGATGTGATTTCCATTGTTCTGGTTTTGAATGGTTAAGATTTATTTAATGCATGTTATTTTCGTTTAATGACACCAAAATCACCACAATCTTAAGAACTTATTACTTTAAGTGTTGTTAGATGAGAATTTGCATGTGTTAATAGCCATTTTTCTGGAAAAAATTATATTCTATTCATGAAAAATACGCAAGGGCATTCGAACGCCCGACGAATTCGTAGGCAAAAATTTTGATTTTCGTAATCTCGTTCGAACGCGTCTTCAAACACAACTCGAACGCAAGTATTCTACCAAAGAACATTCGAACACGTCTCCAAATGCAACACGAACGTAAACTCTCTGGAACACTTCGTTCGAACGCATTTACGAACGCTACACGAATGTAAACTCTCTGGAACACTTCGTTCGAACGCGTTTACGAACGCTACACGAACGTGAACTCACAGGAAATGGTAGCAAAAAGAGAAAGAAAATGGAGTTGATTCTACCTAAGTAAATAAGAAGTTCAAGGGGAAGTGCTACAACTGTGGAAAAAATGGTCATATGGCAAAAGACTGCAGAAACAAGAAGTCTCAGGACAAAGGCAAGAAAAAGAAAAATGAGGCCCATGTCACTTAAGATGAGCAACTAACTGATGAGATCTCGGAAATGAACCTCTCTGCAGTTGTAACAGAAGCCAACTTGGTTGGGAATCTGAGAGAATGGTGGGTAGACACTGGGGCTACTCGTCATATATGTGCTGATAGCAAGATGTTTTCCTCATATCAGAAGGTCGATGGTGGCGATCATCTGACAATAGGAAACTCGTCTACCTCTAGAGTGGTTGGACAAGGCACAGTGGATCTGAAGATGACATCCGGAATGAAGCTTACATTGAAGAATGTTATGCATGTTCCTGATATTTAGAAGAACTTGGTCTCGGGCTCTCTCCTTAGCAAGAATGGCTTTAAGCTTGTATTTGTTTCTGACAAGTTTGTACTGTCTAAAAATAATATTTATGTAGGAAAATGATACCTCACTGAGGGCCTTTTCAAGTTCAATGTAATGACTGTCAATCGACACAGTGCTAATAATAAAGCTACAACTTCCGCTTATATTATTGAGTCACAAAATATATGGCATGAGAGGTTAGGACATGTTAATTATGATACAATGCTTAAACTAATTAACATGGATTTTATACCTAAATTTATAATTGATAACCAACATAAATATGAGACATGTGTTGAAGCAAAAAAATATATAGCATCATTTCATTCCATAGAACGAAGTTATGAACCCTTGGAACTTGTACACTCTGATGTGTGAGATATGAATGTTGTGCAAACAAGAGGCGGTAAAAAGTACTTTGTCACTTTTATCGATGATAGCACAAGATTTTATTATGTGTATTTGCTGAGGAAAAAATGTGAAGCTATTGAGAGCTTTATACATTATAAGAACGAAGTTGAAAATCAACTTGGCGAGAAAATCAAAAGAATCAGGAGTGACAGAGGTGGTGAATATGTGTCACCATTTGGTGAATAGTGTTTCAATCATGAAATTATTCACGAAACTACTGTTTCTTATTCACCTCTGAGTGCAAAAATGAACGTTGAAGGAAATGATGAACGTCATATTGACAAGCTCTGGTTTACCCCAGAACTTGTGGGGGAAGCCTTGCTTTCCGCCAACTACGTTCTGAACAAGCTACCTTACAGAAGATTTGACAAGACACCATATGAGTTATGGAAAGGTCACTTACCTTCCTACAAATATCTGAAAGTGTGGGGGTGTCTTACCAAGTAATGGTTCCTAAACCTAAGAAGGTTAGAATAAGACCCAAAACTGTTGATTGTATATTCATTGGATATGCTCGCAACAGTAGTGCATATCGATTCTGATGGAGTTGGTGCTTGGAGTGCCAAATTTGTACATTTTATTATTTATTAATAAAATAACTATATTTTTCATTTCATACCTTATTAATGGTATTGTCATTATGCGTATTAGATTGATGTATAGATATGCTAAGAATGACATCTACCTTAGAATAGTCTTGACACTAGGTGTAAACTATTCTTAAAGTAAATATTCCTAGTCGTTGGTTTTGGAATACGATCAGATTTCTATAACCTAGAAGACTAGCACATATCATATATTGGAATTGGAGTTCCAATGGTTTAACCCGATGTACCATGAGTTTTGGAAACTCGTATAGACATGTGGGTATTCGTTGAAGCGAATACTGAATAACTCATAGTTGATTCCTAATAGTTGGAAATACACACCACCGTCAATAGGAATATCCTCGAGTCAAGTAGCATATGTAATCTTTTGACTATAGGATAGCATTGATTTTATGTAAGATCATCCACATTTTGATGTCATGTATATCAAAAACCTTTCTTGGTCTGGCCTCTAGATGTTCATTGGGTGTGGACCGATTCACTCAGTAATCAAGTGTGAAGCAAGATAGGATCTGTCGGTCCATATGTGTACCATAATGGGTTTAGGTATCCATGTAAGTAATGTCATGATTCTTAAAGACTTTGGCCAAAGCCGGTCACCTAGGGTGGATCACATCAGTTGTAAAAAATCGTGGACATGTCGATATGAAATGTGCGCCTTGGAAACATGACGGTGTATTCTATGTTTCCTAAGCACAACTCAGATAGCCTACGACGGAGGGATTATTGAACATCTGTGATTACCTCGACTTGTATAGTTCAAAAAAGTCATTCGTATTTTTCATGAATTCCGAGGTGGCCGAATTGCGTTCATATTATCTAGGCTTATATGACGAACGTGTCTGAACTTAGAGAGTCCCAATATGAAGTGTACCCGTTGAGCACTTGGGTAGCCGATTATTTTTGATAAAAGATAATATTCGATATTATAATTATCAACTAAGATAATCAAGTGTTATTAGATAACATTGATTGTTTACTTTGACTTAATTGGATTAATTCAATAATTACACAAGGGCTTAATTGTAAAATCATAATTATCTCTACCATTTGAGGATATTATGGTAATTGTAAGTATGTAATAATATGTGGTTTTGGCTTGATTTAATTGGATTAAATCAAAGTGGAAAATATTTAACTAATCCAATTCCTAATCATTGGCTTGATTTAATTGGATTAAATCAAAGTGGGAGACAATGGAGATTAGTCACACCTAATTATACATATTTGGACAAATTGGATTAAGTCCACTTAAAAGTTGATTACAACTTTTATTAATTAAAAAGTACCTAAGTTTTGTTATAATAGCAAGCTTTATGAGGGTTTTAATTACAAGTAAAAATACAAGCCTAAGTTAGGGAAGTGTTTAGAGAAGCTTGTGAGGTCTCTACAATATTTCATCTAGGAGAAATCTAGATTGGATCTTGAAGTGAAACTCTATAGTATTGGAAATCAAGATTGGATCTTGAAGTCAAGCTTGCACACCTTGGAGGTTCTCCAACCATTTCAACAAAGAAGAAGTAGATTGGATCTTGTATCAAGCTTTCTAGGTAAGTTTGAACTTCTCTTAAGTTATGAATTATGTATTAGATGCATGATCACATAGCTTAATGTTGAAATAAGGCTAATAAATTGTGTTATGATGCTTTGGAAGTATAAACATAATATATTTGTAATTGAGTCAAAATATTTATGTTAGACATAAACATAAATGAGAGTTTGGAACTCTAGATTAAAGCTTAGAGCTATGACTACCATTCTAGAATCACTTGACCACATTTGGGTGACCTAGAATTGTTCATGATACATTTCTTATGGGATTTTAATTTGGTTTTTGTATTTGATTCAAAATTTACGCAAATGCGTATTTAGAATAAATTTATATTTTTGTAAAAATATTTGATATTTTGAAAAACTTGATTTTTATTCTATAACATGTGTTGATGTTGGTTTTGATATTAAAAATTAATTTTGGGTGTTTTTGAAGTGTTTAAGGAAGACCGAAAGTTATTAGGGTAATAGACCCTAATTGCTTCAGCTCTCTGGAAATTTTCCAGATAGCTGAAGTTTTGCTTTGAAAACAAAGCATTTGTAAAATAATAAAAAAAAAATCGTTGGCTGGCGTATGTGTGCGCATTATAGCGCGCGTACGCGCTGCACGCAGTAATTTTGTTTTGCTTCATTTTTGAGTTTCTGGACTCCGATTCAGTCCCAATTTTTTCCTATACACTCGTAATGGAATATAGTATTTCATTAAATAATTGAAAATTACACCCATGCTTGATATCCATGGGTTAGACCCATTTTTGCTGCTCATGGCACCGATCCGACCATAGGGGTTCCACAACTGCCCCAACAGATTCTTGGTACACAAGTCTGAAATTCATGACATCATTCTGAATATGATAATTGAGTCAATGAATGCGACATTTTTTGAAGAGACATTTCCTTGTAAGGAAAGACAAATAACAGAGTCTCTCAAAAGAACTATTGACACTGTCAAAGACAGTGATTAGGATGACCAAGAGTCAGATCAACATGAAAATGTTGAGGTAATTGAACCTAGACGTAGCAAAAGAACTAGAACGTTTAAGTCATTTGGACTCGATTTTCTGACACACTTGTAGAAAATGAGCCTCAAAGCTATAAAGAAGCAATATCTTCGTCGGAGGCACCTTTATGGAAAGAGGCTATCAATAGTGAGATTGATTTCATCATACAAAACCATACTTGGGAGTTGGTTCATCTTCCTCCAGGTTGTAAGCCACTGGGCTACAAATGGATATTCAAAAAAGGAAGATGAAACTGGATGGATCAATATATAAGTACAAGACAATATTTGTCATAAAATGTTATAGACAAAAGGAAGACCTGGATTATTTTGATACCTATTTACCAGTGACTCGTATCACGTCAATAAGAATATTTATATCTATAGCAGCTATACTTGGTCTTGAAATACATCAAATGGATGTAAAGACGACATTCTTAAATGGTGAACTAGATGAAGAGATTTACATGGAACAACCAGAAGGTTTCAATATTCCTGGACAAGAACAGAATGTGTGCAAACTTGTAAAATCCTTATACGGATTAAAACAATCACCTAAATAATGGCATGAAAAAATTGACAAAGAGATGTTGTCAAGTGGGTTCAAAATTAATGAGTGTGATAAGTGTGTATACATCAAATCAACTCAAAAATGATACGGCATTGTGTCTCTACGTAGACGATATGCTGATAATTGGTAGTAACCATAAGATGATTCAGTCTACCAAGAAAGTATTGACCAACAAATTTGATATGAAAGATTTATGAGTAGCTGATGTGATCTTAGGAATTAAGTGTTGGGGTTGGTGCTCAGAGCGCCAATCCGGACCGTATTTATGTCTGATTCATGAATACGAACATCCCCTTATTCCATAATATTACTTATTTATGGTTGCACCTCTTGTTCTTATATACGTATTCGATCTAATTACTATTAGATTGAAACTAAATGTGGTTTAGTGATATGTATATATTAGACAAAGGTCCGATAATATATAATACAGTACACATTTACAAAGGGAGTTTGTAATTGACATTGGGAAGTGTCATTGTTATATATATATTATCAAACATAGTTCCTGGTCAAGATTTGCTAACACGGGTCGGTTAGTTAAATCTGTTGAGACCAGTACATGTCGTATATCGTGACTTGGTCCGATGGTTTATCCCAATGAACCATGAGTCTGGAGAGACTCGTATAGACGTGTAGGTGTTTATAGTGTATAAACACTGAACGGCTCACCGAAGATTCTTAATGGATGGTACACCAACGTCAATAAGAATCTTCTCGGGTTGAGTAGCATAGTGGTCCTTCGACTTGAGACACCACTGTGGATGTATGAGACATCCTCCACACTTAGATGGTAGTCACGTCACCGATCTATTTAGATCAGACCTCCGCCTGTTCGTTGGGTGTGGACCGATCCTCAGGATATCCTGTGTGTGTCAAGATAGGATCCGTCAGTTCTGTGTACAGAGCATAGGTAGTCCATATATAATTAGCAGTCTGTTAAATCTGTGGCCACATTATACTTCGGAAGTAAGTTCCGAATGTTATTTAGAGATTACTAATAGATACGTCGATGAGATAATACCTATAGAGATTTGACGTTTAAATCTATATCTCTGGGATTATTTGGATACCTGTGACGGGGGGATTATACGTATGCAATGACATCGACCTGTATGATTCAGCGAGATTATCCGTGATCGTCATAATCTACAGGTGGATAGATTATGGACACGAAATTGGTTTTCGTGACGGATATACCTGAATCTAGAGAGTCTCAATAATGAAACATACTCGTAGAGCACCAGAGCAACATTTATGAATAATGATGATTATTTATAAATCGTTTAATCGTTAAACGAAAAATACATGCGAACGGGCCGAACCGTCATTTCCTAATTAATGTGTATTTGTATTTAATATATGATATTATTAAATACACATTAATAAATAGTCAAATAAAGGTATTTGACATATATCATTAATATATGTATTTGAGATATTTAAAGTAAATATAATACATATGTTTCATGTATTTGTATTTAATTAATTATTTAATTATTTAATTATTAAATGATTAATATAATTAAAATATAAATATATCACCAAATGATAAAGTTAGGAAATGATTATAAGTGTTTTATGTTGACTTTAAAGTAAAGGAAATGGTAGTCAAATTGGATTTGACTTCTTTGATATTTGTTTAAAATGTTTAAAATTGAAATATCATTTTTTCTTTATTTTTCTTCATAAATTTGGCCATGACCTTAAAATATATAAGAGTTATATTTTTTGGTTGCCTTTGTTGACTTAATTAAATATCTAATAAAGTGTTATTAGGATATTTATGCAAGTTGACTAAATTGAATTGAAATGAAATTGAAATTAAAAAACTTGTATTTGTCTTTGATCAATTTCGGCCAAGGCAAGTGTGATACAAGTATATATTGTTTTTCATTTCATTTTATTCTTAACCTAATACACTTTAAAAGAAAACTCCATTAATGGAAACCAAAGAAAGCTTGTGAGAAAGAAAGAAGAAACCAAAGAAAGCTTGGATTTTAGTAAGTTTCTCCAACTTACTATTAGAAAGGAAAATGTTCCTTATGATCTAGGCTTTAACATATGATGTTCTTAGGTTATTTCTTTCTTTATTCTTTGTGTTTTTGATGATGGAAGTTTTGGTGAAAGTGTAAAACATGTATGATGAAGGAAGCTTATGGCTATTGTAGCAATAAGTGTTCTTTTATGTTTTTGGAAACCTTGTTGCTAATCTAGAGTTGTTTACCCACTCTTAGATGACCTAGATTTGATCTTGAGTTGTTTCATTGTGTTGAGACTTTGATTGGATGGAAGAAACATGATTGAAGTATTGGATTTAACCAATTTGGTCTAATTTGTCCAATTTGAAGAAATTGAAAAATTAGGATTCATGACCAATTCCAAATTTGGGGATTTTCATATATGTTGTGTATATGATGCATATAAAGTTTCATGTTCATTGGATTACATCTTGATGTGTTTTGATGCATGAAATGACAAAGTGCACAAAATGGCACCATTGTGGGAGCATTCGGCCAAGTCACTAATATTTGGGGATTTTGATTGTTTTGGTGTTTTGATGTTTTGAACATGCTAAGTTCATCTTAGAAATGATTTAGAATCATTCAAAATTGATTTGATCAATTTCGGACTAAAATGGACAAAGTACCAATATAAGGGTAATTCGGTAAATTCACTTAAATATGATTTATTTGAATTTCATTTCATAATTTGATTATTGGATAATTAAATAAATATGTTTATTTAATTAATCCGAGAAAAAATTTTGAAATCGGAAAATTTGATTTTCCACCTCTTCCACTCCGTTACCGGATTCTGCCCCTCAAACCCCAACATTAAGATCTCCAGAACATCAGAAGGGTATATATTATCTCAGACTCACTATGTTGAGAAGATACTTGAGAAATATAATAAAGGAGATTTAAATGTAACTAGAACTCTTGTAGACCTAACTCTTCATTTATCGAAGAATACTGGCTCAAGCGTATCGCAATTAGAGTATTCGAGAATCATCGGAAGTCTGATGTATCTCACAAATTGCACACGTCTGATATCGCTCAAGCTGTAAATAGGCTTAACAGATATACGAGCAATCCAGGACATAACCACTGGAAAGCCATAGTAAGAGTTTTAAGATATCTGAGAGAAACTTCAAAATATGGTATGCATTATACGAGATATCCTGCTTTTCTAGAGGGATACAGCGATGCTAACTGGATATCTGATACAGTGGATTCTAAATCTACGAGTAGATTTATCTTCACACTTGGTGGTGCAGCCGTGTCATGGAAATCCTCGAGGCAAACATGTATTGCCCGGTCTACTATGGAATCAGAATTCATAGAATTAGACAAAACAGCGGAAGAAACAGATGGCTTCGATAATTCATAGAGGATATTCCAAATTGGCCCAAACCAGTGTCAGCGATAAATATACATTGTGATAGTCAATTGTCTATTGGGAGAGCCCAAAATACAATGTATAATGGTAAGTCTCGACACATACGTCGCAGACATAATACTATACGCAACTGCTCTCAAGTGGCATAATTTCGATCGATTATTTCAAATCAAAGGAAAACCTAGTGGATCCACTTACTAAAGGTTTACCTAGAGAGCAAGTTGAGAAGTCATCGAGAGGAATGGGCTTGAAGTCTATAAATTAAGAATTGTCACTGTGGAAACCCAACCTAGCTGACTGGAGATCCCAAGATCTAGGTTCAAAAGGGACAACAGAAACTTTGTGCAATTCAAAACAAGCACTGTAGAGTTTTTATACTCTTTTCCATTCTGTAATGACGCAGAGTGTTGTCTGTCAAGGTTAGGATAAGCTAAGGCTTTTAATGATCACTATATTAGGAGAAGAGTCCTAATTAGGGTAAATGCAATTACCTCTTTATAGTAGATCACATATTTCAAGTAAAAAGTGAGGTCGCTTCCATGGGATTTTTACAGGCTGATTTCCCTAAAGGAATTGATGAATCCAGGACCAATGTTCATGGCCGAAATGAACATAACCGTAGAACGGTAAATGGTCGAAGTAAAGCTGTGTGTTGGCAATTGTCTTGGTTTACACCAACGGCATAACAGTTCAAGACTATGGGTCACTGGTTTGCCAAGTAAATATGATTGTCATTCACTAGGAAAGGTTCAAGGCGAAAGCTACCTATTTCGATGCAGCTTTATTTCACGGAAATTCTCTTAAGTATCTACATTCATATTTAGAGAATTGTGGGGGATTGTTGTAAATTCTCTAAATATATAGTATTTGTGTAGGAGGGTCATGTCCATTGGGTTGTGTCTTATGGGAAAGACACAAACATGTAGGGACATGTCCTCTAATTTGGAAAGATGAGACTTTATGCCTCAAAGGGCATAAGGAGAGAGGTATAACCCTTGGGAGGGTTACACCACACACCAAATGGTGCCCTCAAAGGCACCCTTCCATGCCTATAAATTAAGAGGCCTTGAGTTGATTTGGCATCCAGAAAAATATAAGTCTCATACATTGTCTTAGAGTGTCCTTTAAGAAAGAGAGAATTTCCACCATTCTTCCTTGTTCAAGATCTTGAGAAAGGAGTGTCCCTCTCTCAAGAAGAATTCAAGTAATCCTGGGAGAACATTAGCCACAAAATCATCCGTAGAGCACCGAGACGGGGCTAATAAGTTCTTAAGGATAGAGGCAACTCGACTTGGACCAAGTTAATCATCATCTTCAAGTTTCCAGTTTTTTCTAATAGTTCATGTTAAATTGGCATGTTAGTGTAGATGTGATTTCCATTGTTCTGGTTTTGAATAGTTAAGATTTATTTAATGCATGTTAATTTCGTTTAATGACACCAAAATAATCACACTTTCCTTATAACATGATTTACTCGGAAGTCAGCCTAACAATCACATTTAAATTACTTGTATTGACTCTAGTGTCAACTCTTGAGTCTTGCATACAATAATAGGTAATACGACTTTAAACAATATTTTGATGCTGTGGCTTTTAAGCCATACATGGTTAGAAAAAGCTCTAATAGTGTTTGGTAATTATGACTTTAAACAATATATTTAGGAAAAATAGTAAAGATGTTATAAGTTTTTTTTTTTTTTTAATCAACAGACAGTAAGTAAATAGACACTGATGTCGGTTATTGTGAAGAATTGGCAACAGATGAGTGGATGTGACCCTGTTATAAGAATGTTGGTTGTTTCTTATGTGAAACACATGTTTTTTTTTGTTTAACATAATTAGATTTGCAGTTTTAGATCAACACAATAAGGTCAATTTTGAATCTCTGTAACTTGGCTTGAGAATCTGGGGAGACTTGAATCTGGTCCTTAAGCGTGCTTGGAGAGTGTAACAATGAAATACACAACATTCAAGGCAAGATCTGGTGTAATCCCCCAAAATATTCTAATTCCATCCAACCTCACAGTATCAAACATGTCCTAAGAGGTTTCTCTAGCTAGTTCATTAATATTTTGATCTCTAGTCTCTCTTAAAATTGTATCCTTTGTAAAACTACATCAAGATGCAGCTAATGCATTGTGGAGAACAAGTAGAATCATGTCTAGCTTGAGCCCTGTTAGTTCCATCATTTGGATCTAAAACTGGACCCAGGGATCGAAAAAGAGGGGAATCAATGGTGATATCCTCTGGGTTCTCAGAACTCCACTGTCTCCAGTTGAGTTCAAAGCTCAACCCGGGTTCGTCATCAGTTTTAGCTGGCTCCTTTTCCTCTGATATCTCCAGCATTGGCTGCTTTCCAGGTCTGCGTGAGAACAAGTTTGGTTCAGTTTCTCCTTCTGACTCTTCCTGTATTTCTGAGACTTCTTGCATTGGCTCCTTGCCAGATCTGTGTAAACTTGAGCTTGAGCTTGGTTCAGGTTCACTTCTCGTCTCTTCTACCTTTGGGATGTTCTGGAGAGGGTCCTTGCTTAACATTGAGCTTGATGTTTCTCCAGCTTCTATTGGCCAGTGAGGCCCTAACTTAAACTTCTCATTTCTTTCAACCAGAATATGCTTATCTCTGCACATTTCATAAGTCTTCTTTACACAGGGATCAAGTTCCTCCTGTACCAACATAGATGCCAAAAGTTTTCAAACAATTCT
>SKCR01016423.1:0-177177 GCA_019454045.1 Zanthoxylum bungeanum | reverse complement strand
CTTAAGCGGAGCAGGTAAAACCCCCGGCTGTCCCAGGCTCTTACAAGAAACACACTCCCTGGATTCGAACTCAGGACCTCAAGGTGAGATCTTGAACCCTACACCACCAAACCACGTCCTTTGGGGACTACCTGTGTGAAGATGACGAGGCTAACTTAATTTATATGATATGATGATCATGAATCATCATAAAATCAGAAGTTTGGTTATTTGTAGCCCTAACTTGCGGATAAGTTGTATTTATAAGATAAAGATGGATAAAACCCTCCGAAAAGCTGTTCATGCCTCTTCCGGCTTGATGAGTACTACACAGACTTTATTACATGCTTTATCTAGAGTACATAGAACCATGAATCTCTTGAAATGCAATTTACAGTGTTTTAACTGAATTTGACTTTTGTGTGATTTTATTATTTTTTCCCTGTAATTCATTTATATTTGCATGATTATATAGAAGGAAAAGAAAGTAAACCAATTCACAAAAATGAAACTTGCTATAATATATATATATATATATATATATTTTGCTAGTTGCTGTGATTAGAGAGATACGATGAATAGTTTAGGCATGTGTTCTGTTTTGTATAATGGCACAAAAACTTGAAAGCTTGATGAGGATTTTTTATGTTTATTAAGATGTTAGATGGTGATGGGTAGTCATGGGTGGTGAATCATAGAGTTTTCTTCTATATTATTTTCAGGTGGCTGAACGAGCTCACCTGCTATGGAACAACAAGCACATCCTTAATCTTATAACCCATAACCGAAAGGTAATCATGCCTCTTGTCTTCTCAGCTCTTGAACGGAACACCCAGAATCACTGGAGCCATGGTGTGCTTATCCTGACACAAAATGTAAGGAAAATATTCTGTGATATGGATGAAGAGCTGGTGCAGGACTGTCGAAGGAAGTTAGAGGAGGAAAATTCCTTATCAATTGTGACTACCGAGAGGCGAAAACTGACATGGGAACGCCTGGAAACTGCAGCTAGTTTCCAACCATCTGCTGATTATATTATAGCTCCGGTAAAACCAGCCGCGTGCTTTGTTGCTTGCTAAGTTCTTGAGCACCAAATTTGGAAAATGAACCAACCATATTCCGTAGGTTCTGATTGCAGAAATTGAAGTTGATTATTGAATTTGGGCAGGTTTAAGATGCCAATAGAGTTTGTATCTATACTAAGAAGAGGTTGTGTTGAGTAGTTGTGGTGCTATGATATTGGTTGAAAGCCCCACTCTGATGGAACTGATGTATTGATTGATGTCCTTTTATATGAAATCTATAGCTCTGTATGATTTGCTCCTTTTTTAAACCCCTTGAAGAGTTGTATTTCTTCTCTCCTTCTGGTTAAGAATATGGGGAGATACTGGTTTCTGATCCCAATACAGCAAGAATATTAAAGGCAAAATTGCTTTTAGGCTAACTGCTAAGTCAGCCCAGATGTAATAGCTCTCTGGATATAATATTTTGTGCATAAAAGTCTTTAATTTTTAAATTTTCCAATTGTTATTTAAGTAATTCAAATGGGTCTGGAAAAGACCGACTTCCCATGAGTAAATAAATTTATAATTTATTTTCAAAAAATAAATAAATAAATGGTAATGTAATAATGTTGATGCTATGGCAACACATTTCAACAAGGCACTTGAGTTTGATTCATTATGATGTATGAAGTTACTAACAAATATGTAGAGCATGAAATGGCAGCCACGAAAACAAAACTTGTGTTGGCTTGAGACATTTAGATAAATATGTCTTAATGGCTCTATAAAAAGCTCAATATGAGTATTGCCTTCATCAGCAAGCAAATGGTGTCAATTCATTGATTCAAAGGCCAGGCTTGTTTTCCAAGCAATCGAACCACGATCATTATAACATGGTAAAATAAGATTCATATATTCATACTTCACTGCAGTGTCGCTGTCACCATAACAGGATATTGCATTTCCTGACTAACAGTTATATGTAGGATTCACAATATATCTGCTTCTCTAGCATATCGCGACTATCATACTAAACATTCGAATCAGGTTTGTTCTACCAGAACACAGCTGGCTTCGAAACAAAAACTTTCTAACTTTCGGGGTTGGCTAATACAATCAAAATGCCCCCATTTCTATCTACCAGACTATCTAATGTGAACAACCAATATAACTGGCTATGGTGTCGGGAAATCCAAAAAAAAAAAAAAAACAGCAGTTACTTCCAGATCTTGACACACTTGTCATGACTAGCTGAAGCCACCAAACCGTTAACAGTTGACATGGCCAAGGCAGATACAAGATTGTCGTGTGCATTCAGGGTCAGTGTTTTGTTCTCCGTCAAGTTCCAGAGCTCCAGAGTCTAGAGAAAAAAAAAAACGAAAATACGAAAAGAAACAAAAAAAAAAAACAAAACCAAACCAAATCATATTACACATCGCAAAGAGAATGGCACATCAGCAACTTGAGCTAGAGAATGCTAATTCAGTTATAATCCAATGTTAAGAGATCAGTTTTCCCAATAAATGAACCCATCTCGATACAAAAAAGTATTTAATGCTTGCAAGACACCCACGTAGTAAGGGTTTTAAACCATGTATAACAGTCCTAGGCTAGGTACACGCATGCGCACGTGTGTGAACGGATGTGTACACTTACGCAAGTAAAACACAACATATCAGGTAGTTAAAACAAATAATTATATTGCAAGGGAAAGCAGAAGAGGTATAACTTGCCTCATAACAACCAATAACCAATAGAGAGGGATATGTGGGATGGAAAACACAGCTATGGAATTTGTTGCCAGTACAGCTTAATTCATGAATGCATTCCCCCTTGCTGCTGGGGCCAATGGTCCACACTTTGACTAAGTCGTCACTTACAGATGCCAGATACTCACCAGAAGTGTCCCAGCACACAGAATGAACTTGGCGTTTATGACCCTATAAATAGTTCCACGCAAAATACTTGCTTAAGAAAAAATACAGACAAGTGAGTCGACTTAATTTTTCAAGGGGGTCGAAACCATACAACATTCATTTTTTCTCATGCGAGTCGACTTTACATGTAAGAAATCTTCTTCGATCATTACAATGTAAGTTAGCTATAGCTGACCTGTAATTTAAGCCTGCAAACTTGGGTCTCTACATCAAGTACAGATATAAGGTTATCTACAGCAGCAGCAAGATTCCTTCCAAGACGAGGTTGAAATCTTATCTTGGTTGCACCACCCTGACACAGCGAGAGTTTTTAAAAAAGTCTGTTAGAGGAAATAATGATAAAAAAAATAGAATACTATATATAGTTTCCTTTCAAAATGATTAACATCAAGCTGTGTACCTTGAAAACTCCAGCACAGCTACCATTTTTTATACTCCAGTATCGTATCTCACTATTATCATCACAAGAACAGAGAAGATCCTCTTTATTAGGATGAAAATCCAGAGACACAACAGCTGTAGAATGTCCCGTAAAAGTACGAAGAGAATAGCCAGGCTGCAAAGCAAAATCATCTGCCATCATCCCTCCTATCATATAATCCAAACCATTTATACCGAGCCGATTTTCATTACAACTGAGACTTCAAAGTCTTGTCCCAAGAACCAAGAATAAGTTACCCAGCTACCCAACACTGTCAAAGGACTCTTCTTTCTCAATTAAAAACTGTAATATGCAGTGGCTGGATTCTCTTTTGCAGTTGTATCTCATTCATATGACTTACAAGAGAAAAAGGCAGCAAAAATGAACCTAATGGTAAGGTGTAAAAGCAGCAAGTGGTAATAATAGCATGGAGAAAGTTGAATTTAGACAAATAGCCATTGCACAAGGAAAAGGCATCTCCTTGAACATGACACTTTTCAGAGAGATGCATACCAAAAACATATAAAAATCTATTGTAGCAGACAAACATTCAAGGAAATCTAATTAATTAATCAAGATCATGTTTAGAGGTGTGAACTAATAGCAGTAGAAACAAAAAATGCACTTGGAACAACTAATGGAAACAAGCTTACAGACATTTTCAGTATCCCAGACCCTGACAGTTCTATCAGCTGAAGATGTAGCCAGCCTCGACATGCTTGGACTGAAACGGACATCAGTTATCCATTGAGTATGTTCTTCAAGTGTAGACTTTACTGTAAACGTTTCCGCGCACCATAACACAGCCTGCACGACAATATCTTTAAGCAAATTATGTCTTTCTGGAAACTGAAAATGACATTGACCTTCTCTTGCATTGCTCTATAGAATGTTCTGACCTGCTCTTGCATTGCTCTATAGAATGTTCATTAAACACTTTTAACAAACAGAAAACAAATTCAACAACCAATCTAACCAACCTTTTTATCATGTCCACCAGTGGCAAGCAGTTTTCCATCAGATGAGAAGTGACAACTTTCAACTTTACTGGTACTTGCAGGAATAAGCTGAACTTCCCTAAATGTGAAGCCTAATCTTACAGCAAAATTGTCAAACCCTTGGAATCATTTTACATAAATTTAAAAAAAAAAAAATTGAACTGTATCCAAAATGCTAATTTTGTGATGTTCTCTCTTCTACTTCCCCTCCCTTTAACATGACAAGCATGTGGCAATGTAAGAAGTATCATAAATCATACCTTTGCCGACTTCTGCACCATCAGGTGATAAGAATGAATCCACATTATCATCCAGGGATCCGTCTTCAACAAATCGGTCCATGTCAGACTGCAATAATTATTCAGATCATCTAATCAGTATTCAGCAAGAATGAGTTTCAAAACGTCTACATGCTTACTTTTTCCTCTAAGAGTTGCTTGGGAAGAACGGGAAAAAAACAAAATGAAGGCCCAACAATAAGACCTGATTTTTTTAAACAGGTCACTACTTGATTTGACTTTATAGGCAAGAAGTCCAATATTAATCATCTGTGCATTATAATCTATACCCCAGATTTACCGTGGAGGATAAAATTGACAAATGCTATCAGTTTGAGCTGGATAATAGCTAACTAAAGAAAGCCTTACTAAAAGACTTTATATTCTATTCATAAATATAAGATTTTTACTCATCCAATTAAAGCTGCTATATTTGCATTCTAAATGATACAATCTAGGACAACCAGACGACACTTCCTCATTCAAATGATCCCAAATGTAGATAGTTGATAAAAAGAATAAAAATAAAAGCTTGCTCACCAACTGATTTGGCGCTGACATAAGTGAGCCCATACCATCAGAGCCAAACATAAGCAGAGACTTCGAGGTGCCGCCATTGGGTTGCAAAGTGGGCCTAGAGATTACATCTCCTGGTGTGTGAGTAGAAGGCGATGAGGGTGAACTGGGGGCTGGTCCAGTGGTGTTTCCAGTTCCCGAGCTATTAGCAGGACCAGAAGATGACACTGGCTGCTTTCTCTTTCGTCCAATTTGATTTTTTGATGTCTTAAAAAAACAAAGAAAACATATTAGAATCACTAGCCAGGTTGTCATTTTGAAATGCAAGTCAAATCCATAGTCATGTTCTGCTTTTGGAAATCATTACAAACTCGTAGTATATTATGACTTAATAATAGAAGGAAAAACAAGAGCAATAATAATTCCCAAGCATAACTGAGATAAGGAAATACAATGCACATATAGAAGAGGCATAAATTTCCAGAATTCTTTCATAACTAATTTCAGACTGTATTATCATAATTTTTGTTTTGAATATCAGACTGTGTTATCTTAAATTAACCTTGTGGAACATTTGAATAGTTGAAGAGTTGAGAATTCTAAGACGATTGTCAAAAAGACAGGGAAGGATTGACAACAAGAAAGCAGTGCAGCTAATATAATTTAAGAGCCCAGAAGCAAGTAGAAAACCTGATCATTTCCTTGAATAGTGTTTGACATGCTACCATCCATGGTCATGCTGCCGGCAGCAATAATTTTATCTTGCTGCTGAAGGAGAAGGTTTGAATTCTGCAACTGCTGGCTTGAAAGTGGATGCTGGGTATAGTGTGGCAGCTGCTGCTGCTGCTGTAACTGAGCAGTAGTCAACTATACACGTTAAATCAGAAAGCCAGAAGGCCTTAAAAATACAATTGGAAAATTAGATAGTGAAATGTTAGTCCTATATGAGTACAAAAGAGAATACGATACCTTAATTAGCAGATCAGTATCTCCACGGGGCAAACCAGGGGAATTAATTTGCATAGCTGATCCAACATTAGACACAAGATCACCCATAGAATTTGATGAGCCATTTCTTGCAAGACCCATATTACGACTGCTAAGAAGCATTCTCAGTTTTCTGGATTCCAAATCGTTGGCAGAAGGAGACGTCAAGTTCTGCTGTGCCTGAAGCAAAAGTTGTTGTTGCAACTGAAGTTGATTGAAGGGCTGAGAAGAATGCATCAAAGATTTCTGTTGCTGCAAAAAACCAGATTGAAGCTGATCCAGTCCCTAATACACATGAAGATGCTGTCAGGAAAAGAACTCCACTATGCACACCTAATGATACTAAGTATTATATCTGAACCACCAAATCAAAAAACAAATGTGAAAGTGTTCAATATATTTTGTACAAAGGAATTGACAATGCTTGTCAAATCTTAATAGAACAAAGAGACCAACCAAAGCAATCCATGCTCCAGAGTTCTAATTAGTCTAATTCACTGATATGGAAGAAGTGAGAGAAATTACACTTTGCACTTCATCAGGAGGTACATAAATCAACCTCGACAATTCAAATCTCACAAATCAAGCACACTGCTTTTTAATTTGAAAAATGTTAAACCGTATTTTACCTTTAAGGAGGAAAAGCATCATTAGCTTTTCAACAAACACAGATTTATTCTGAACTGTATTTTAAGCATCAAGTAACATAACTCACTCCTATAAAATTTCAAACAAATTAAGACACTTATTTCCATTACGCTTCGTAGCACTGTTAGTGTTTGGCAGTAGAAAGACCTATGTAAGCTGTCATTATAATAGACACAACAAAGTAACAATATCATATTGCATCAAGACAAATACGTACAGTTAAAGGCCAGCCTTTCAGAGTCACATTGCCGGCACCTTGATTTGAACCTAAAAGAACACGAGAAACACTATAAAGCAACATGACAATCTAAATAAGCTTAAACAACCAATTTAATTATAGGTTCAGATGCCAATGGCCAGGTTTGCAATCTTAAAAGATGAATCCCCACTAAATCATTATATTTATCTGTGATGTAATCATTTCAGATATGAATTCACAACTATGTGATGTAATTATATTTATTTGTATATTCTTAGTCCATGGATATCTTCAGCAAACAAGGAAAATAACCACCAAATGATTACTCTTACCAAAAATAATTGGAAAAACCACAATTGTGACATCTGGAAGGAACCTAGTCTTTGGCGTAGCCAAAAAAAAAGAAGATAATTAACAAAGAAAGGAAAACTCCATTATTACCATGAACTCCAATCAACGATCCATCTGAAACTGCAGCTCTAGGATTCATTTCAGCCTTTATTTCCTGTTTCAACACACAAGACATTGTAAAATATGAAACACAGAATTACAAGGACAAAGTGGGAGTAGAAAGAAGACTTATTTACTTGTGTTGACAATGGAGGTTGCTGATTCCGACTTTGAACTTGCAGACTAACTCCATGTGTGCCATGCAGCGTTTGCCTGCAAATGAGGAGCTCAGCTTTTATCAAATTACATAACACTGACTGGCCAAAGCAAGTAGTAGATCCGTTATCCATACAAACTTAACCATGGAAATCATCATAGCATCATGAATAGAAATACCCTGAAGGCTGGCCACCCACTGCCGCTGCTTTCAACAAAGAGGCATGATTGGGATCCAAAAGCTGGCCCACGTTGTCACCTAATCTTGGCTGAAATAATCAGGTTATATCAAAAACAGCCAGTAAGGAGAAACCAATCTATGAACTTGTCACAAATTTCATACCTTCATAGCAGTATCATCCAAGGAATCCCTCTGAACTGGAAGCTTCAACCGATCCTCGTACATTTTTGTTGCCAGGGCATTTGCAATTGCAGGGTTCTGCCTCATTAGAGGATCGTTGCCGGTACCATTTAGATGCTGGGTACTGTCTATTCTCTGCTGCTGCTGTTGTTGTTGCTGTTGCTGAGCATGCCTCTGCAATAAGAGCTGCTGCATCTGCTGATGCTGCTGAGGCTTTTGTTGCTGTTGCTGTTGCTGTTGCTGTTGCTGTTGTTGCAGTTCCCGAGCCTTAATCATTTGAGTCTGCAATTTCCAAATATTTTAAATTGCAATATCATCCAGGCACCCATCCCATAAAGCAATACAAAACAATGTAATGACTTCACATAAATGATTTTCAGCAAAACCAGGGTAATATAATATCTCTGTCATGAAAGCTGAGAATTCTCTCTGACTCGTGAAATTCTATTAATCTTTCATGAGTTACAGTCTACATGAGCAAGGAATTTTTTAGATAGAATTCAAAAAGAGCTGAGTATGTATTGGAAGCATATTTGTTAAGCCTCTCATCATAAGTCTAGCAGGTTCTTGAAAATTGAAGAAACTTAGCATAACCAGGGCTATTCAATAAGTAGATATAATTAAAGATGGAGCGAACTGGGAAGAACACAATATAGATAATGGAAGTAATGCTAATTATCAGCACACAATGAATCCAGCATATTTTTAGAAATAGAGCCAACATTCTCTTTCTAAATTACCTACAATTTTAACAATTAATTATGCATTGAATGGGGGTGATGAACCGCAACCTACAATCCCAAAGACCAACCTCAATGTAGGATGCTGCGGACTCAGAATGCTTCTCATTTGACCTTGCTATAAATATATCCCAGAACACAGACCACCATTCGAATAAAAAACCACCAGGTGCATCAATAGCTGGAGCTCATGCAAACACATAAATCAACACTATATTAAGTAGCAAAAATATGAATGAAATGTCAATATATAAAAAATCCATCTTCCTTTGCAATTCTCTTTAACAATCCTACCTACGGGATCAGTAGATACTTTCCCTTCAGCTTGAAATGCCTTGGCAGAAGCATGCAATTTTCTCTTCATAAGGTAATCATATATATACACATCCAACCTATTGAACAAAGAAACAAAAAGAAAAAACACCTGTCAACTTGAGGATAAGCAAATAATAAGTGGAGCAAAATTGAAAAATACATTGTGAAAGCACTCAGAGCATCAAAGAGGCAGCAAAATAAGACAAATCAAAATCACTCCAAAAAGAACAAACAAAGTGCCCCTAACTAACACCACTATATGGCAATTCCATCCTTGTCAAACAACAGCAAGAAGCACAACAAAATTTGATTGTGAAAATTAACCAAAAAACATAAACCTCCGAGTAATAGAAGCAAATCTAGTCTAAAGGGGCGAGGCTTGGTGGTGTAGGGTTCAGGATCTGAGTTCGAATATATAGAGTCTGTTTCTTGTAATAGCCTGGAACAGCCGGGATTTTACCGGTTCCGCTTAATCCGGAACGGGTGGTTTGGTTTCTAAGTTCTAACGTTTCAAAAAAAAAAAAAAAAAAAAAAGCAAATCTATTTCTAGAGAGGAATAAAACATAAAAGTAATGACATCGATTACAAAAATTATAAGGCAAAAATCGAAACAGTAGCCAGAAACTGATCTTTAAAACCCAAAATTTCACACAAACTAGTGTCAAAAAAATTAGCAATTAAACAAGCAACTATATGCTACAAGTTCGAAACTTTATCAACAACAAACAAGAAAAACAGAGTCAAAAGTTGAGAAATAAACACAAACCCACGAAAAAAAAAACACGAAACAAGAAAACACTAGTACCCATTAAAAAATAACGGACCAAAACAAAAACCCAGAAAAAAAGTTAATGACAAAAGCAACAATAAAATAAAAAACTTTCAGTTGGTTACAAACTACACTTACATTTTATCAGCTTCCCAGTTGTTCTGCGACATGATAATCGTACCGGTTAAAATGTAGACTAGCACAAAATGTTAAAACTGTGTGTGTGTTAAGAATGTCGGGTAAAAATTCTTCTTCCCCACTTATAATATTACATGCTCTGCGGTCTTGCGGAGATTAGCCTTTTAATAAAACGTTTTCCTTTTTGTTTTTGTTTTTGACTTTACTTTCACTCGAAGACTATGACTTCCGTTTTATAATGTTTTAAATAATAATAATTTATTAATTTTTGCAGCAAGTTCTTTTTCTTCTTTTTTTTTTTTTTTTTTATTTAATTTATTTTTTCGATTTTCTCCTGTGTGTTGAAAGAGCTTAGAGAGCTAACGCAATCAGACCTGCGAAATTGTTTTGTTTAAATTTATATTTACTGGAAACTGAAGCCTAATCTTTTTCCCGAATTTGTGATGGACTTCTTACAAACTTCAAAACAAAAAAAAAAAAAAAAAAAGATTGTTACCGGTAAAAATCTTATGACCTAGGTCGCCCATGACCATGTGTATTTAGAAATGAAAATAAAAATGATATTTACATAACTATTTGTATAATCAATTACACAACTTTTTGTATTTAAAAAATAACTTATTCTCTTTTTGTCTTTTATGGTTTTTTTTTTTAAAAAATAATTGATTGTGCACGGTGGTCACAGTTTCGGTTCCAACCGGTTCCGGAATCGGAATCAAAATCGAAAATTTTCGGTTCGGTTAGGATTCACCCCTGACCGAATCGAAAAGAACCGCTGAAATCGGACGGTTCTAGCGGTTAGAACCAGAACCGTTGGAACCATTCGGTTCCAGCGGTTAGAACCAGAACCGTTGGAACCATTCGGTTCCAGCGGTTCTACGGTGGAACCGTTTTAATTTTTTTTTTTAAAAAAAATCATAATTAAAATTAAAAAAATAAAAGAAAATTGGAATGGAACCGGAACCGGAACCTTTGGTTCGGTTTCAGTTTCGGTTCCGGTCGGAACTGAATCGGACCAGTGGCCACCGCCACATATCATTGTTTTAACCTTTTTTTGATATATAGTATTTAGAATGTACATTGAAGTAGTCTACAAGGGACGTGACTTTGTGGTATAAGGTTCTGAGGTGAGATCCTGAGTTCGAATCTATGGGGTGTGTTTTTTGTAAGAATTTGGGACAGTCGGGGATTTTACCTACTCCGCTTAAGTCCAGAATAAATAATTTGGTGGTTAGATTTCCAACGATTTAAAAAAAAAAAATGTACATTAAAGTAGAATGGGCAGGAGTCGATATTCTACAAGAAAATTAACATTCAACAACGACATGGCAAATAAGTTTTGTGGGTGTTTATTTAATTGTCGGCAAGTACGGGTAGTTTCAGTTTGGCATTTTGATCGTAATAATGAATAAATGATGTTATGAAGCAAATAATAGAAATAGATAGTTAGGTGAAGCAAAAAACAAATGACGGTGATTATGTGTATAAAAATTGATGGTTTGAACGGCCTTCTATTGTTATATAACATGAGACGGTAGATTATAGTTATATACAAATATTAACATCATGTATTAATAAATATAAAATTTTGTGTGAACAATACCCACATAAAAACCCGATCATTTAATTAAACAAGTCAAATATAAATATTGACACCCATATATTATCTGTTAGCATTTCTAAATAAATGGACTCCAAACAAGGAACATTCTAACACGATAGTTTAATTAATTAATTAGGAAGAAGATGAAATAGTGTCAGTAGTGGCAGCAGTGATCTGAATTTAATAGTTAGGGCTGGTAAACTGGGTCGGGAGGCTCCATGTATGATTTGGATCGTTAAATTTTGATTCAAACGGTTCAAATTTTTTATAAAAAAAATTATTTTAATTTACATTGATGAGACAATGGAATCTTGTGTCACTTCACTCTTTAGTGGGGATTTTGAATTTTTCAGTGAAGTGCTTCAGCCATTGAGACACATTTTCAAATACAATTTCACATGTATCAAACCGAAAATTATATTATGTTTCTGATGTATATGTCATATCTCTTACAATAACTGGATCGCAAAATATAATATACTATCTCGTGTCAAACACTAAAAAAGCATGCAGACAGGTGGCCACATGATGATATTTTTTTTTGGCAAAAATGCGAAACTGACACTTTAATTTTCATGTTTTGTCAATTCAGTCTCTAACTTTCAGTTTTGTCAATTCAGTCCTCTAACTTTCAGTTTTGTCAATTCAAGATTCCGTTACAAATTTACCATTATTACTGCCAAAAACACCGCTTTCGTCAGAGAAGCCCCTTCTCTGATCGAGTCCCCCCCCCCCTTTTTTTTTAGAATTTTTTTTAAAATTCTGAAAAAAATAATATATAAATGAAAACGGCGTTTTTGGCAGCAATAACGGTAAATTTGTAACAGAGCCTTGAATTGACAAAAATTGAAAGTTAGAGGACTGAATTAACAAAACTGAAAGTTAGAGAACTGAATTGATTTGGCCATTTATTTTTATCTTTATCCCTTTGCATATGTTCCTAAATGGCCCCAGATGGGCAGGGGCCGGCCTTCTGTTTCGAAGAATGGAATCTTAGTTAGGAGAACAAAGCAAGCTCAGATTCATCAGATCAGTAACTAGCTGTCGGAGTAGAGGACTGTCCTAGCCGTCGGAGATGAAAAATGATACTCGGGCCTTTATTCTCGGCGTGACTCATGAGTGACAAAAGCTCATCAAGTAAGGCGGATTTCATACACTTACTCACTTATTCTATTTCTTTCATTCTATTCTATTATACGTATACGTTTGATAATTCCGAACCGATTCCCAATCCCTTTCGACTGCCAGAACGAGTTCAAGAGATGAGGATCCGGGTAGTGAAGTAACCATCGGGGTAAAACATGAAAGTTAGAGGGTCAGTTTTGTATTTTTTACCTATTTTTTTTTTTTTTGAGAGAGCATATAAAAAGGAGGAAGTGAACAAAAATGGAATTTAACTTGGCAATCAAGAAAGCACTGTGTCTGCCATTTTGCCAAAACAGACATTCATTTCTGTTTCTGCAAGTAATGCTACTGCCAGAAACAGATGATGGTGACAGGCGCTATAAATTCACTTGAAGCAAAGAATATGCATTCTTTTGCTGATTTATTAAAATAAAAAACTAAGCAAATTGCTAATTGGATTGGATTTGATTTGATTTCAAAAAAGGATACAACTAGTCATATTTGAGGCAAATATTGGTACTAAACTAGAAAATTTAATAGGACTCGGATGCGTAGATTGAGGGTTTCATTCTTTGAAGTCATCCTTGTCATCTACAGGAATAGGCTGGTTCCTCCAATAGACGGCAAGAGCACTCCCACCAAGCTGCGAAGTGTGAAGCGTGAAAACAGCGATTAATAATATATATTGACTTTAAAATTCCCAACAAAAAAGTTAACACCTACGAGTAAAAAGAACCATACCGCCATGCAGACAACACTGACTGCAGAGGGGACAGCAACAAGGGGATTTGTGAAGTGTTTCTGGGCAAGTAAAAATCCAAGTGCAGAGCTCTGGATGAACAGATAATGGAGTAAGCAATGTCATGAAAGCACATCAAATTATTTTGTGTACGTTACAATCCTATTAATTCGGATGGATGGACTACAAATGTAAATCTTAATGAGGGTAAGAGCTCACGGGCACCCTTCTCTCACAAGCTGGTTTTCTAAGGTGAGTTCCACCAATAGGTTCATAACAATTGTTATCAATTCCATTATGGTCCAACTACTAACAGTCACCATCCCCCATTTGCATGCAAATTTTCCACAAACAGCTATTTGCCTATTTGTCTCAATACCATTATAAACAGTCCATCTACACGGGTCTTTTTCATGTTTGTTGTAATTTACAGGAATGGGTAGAAGCCGAGCAATTTAAGTTAGCCAAGTTAATCCTTGACACACATTAAGAATTTCCACTTTTTGGGATGAAACTTGTACCATCTGATATAAACATGGAAGCAATGAAAACAGTCCAATTTTAGTGTTTTTCTGCAGCATATATAAATGTTTCTTTCACATTATTTAGCTCGACAAGAGAACTCACAAAATATGGTACAAAAATACTAATAAAATAGATGCATACCTGCATCCCACATTCAATCGATATGGTACGAGAAGTGGATTCACCAAAAGATATCTTCGAAATCCAATAGCCAAGAGCGAATGCAGCAGCATGAAGGAGAGCCACTGGCAAAATGAGTTGTGCCCCTTGAGTTTTCAAGACGTCTGAAACTTGCCCAATCTTGAAAATAGCAATTCAAAATCAGTACTTTCCAAGTAGAGCAACTATCACTAGATACAGAAATGAAATAGTAAATTCCTCACTTCTTTTCACTCTGAAGTTTGAAAACTTACAGGACTAGCACAAAGTAAGGTGGTAAGAATAACACCAATTAAGGGTGTCACAGAGATAATCTTCGAAGTAAATTTTGGGAAAAATTCGTTCGCCAACACTGGCACATAAAGCAGAAGTTAGAGTTCAATTATTTATAACCAGAAGAGCAACAGATTGTGATCAGCTATTATCATGTTTAGAGAAATGTAAAATTTCTGAGCATATATATCTAATGAACGTACAACTCAACTAATTACCTCCCACAATTGTTGGTACTAACACAACTTGAAAAGTGCTTATAGCTAGCCCCTGTAAACATGATGTGAAAGATGTCAGAATAAGTGGATTGAATCCATTGGTTTCCTCACGATCATCACTTTCGTGCTACACAAAAGTCGAAGATTATATATTAAAGAAATTACAGAGCATGATCCTACTCACTGCAGCATCTACTGGAACAAGCTGACCAGCAAGAAGCTTAGTTAGAAGTGGAGTCATGACAATAGCTCCAATAGTCGAACACCTATAGAAATTTAGCATTTTTAAACTTGAGCTTTATAAATTCTCAATGCTCTAAAAGAACACCATTACATGTAATTAAGAAAACATTATGTAAATCACCTATTAAGAAACTCTCAGAGAAGCCGCAATCATTTTTACCAGATAAACAAATACATGAAAGTCAGTTTATCATAGTTCTGAACTCAAGTCGGACCAAATTACAGAAATTGTCATAACCAGATCCCGAATTGCTCATAGAGCATATTCAGTATTCTTTGCATTTTCATTATAATGAGAATAGACAGAAATCCCTTCTCAGCCTAGAATTTCAGTTTCATGTTCAAAAGTACAGTGAAAAGAATTTCTCTCATTATAGTTGATAAAATCATTATTTCGGACACAAAAGTGATCTGATTACATGACTACCGTTCTGCACACATATGCCGCATGTTTGATTTCTCAAAGTGCGGCACCTGATATCAAGACAATAATCAACAAAAGTACAAGCACTCAATAGTCAATATTGAAGAGCAGGAAAGATCAGCCAATACCCTCAACCCAAAACAGGATTAAAAGCATGAAAGTAACTGAAGCATACGTTGTCATAAGAACAGAAAGGGCTACATTTCCTTTAGATATAAATGTAGCAACATTTGAAGCTTGACCACCAGGACAGCATGAGACCAAAATAACACCAGTAGCAAGGGGTGCAGAAAGTTTTAGGGTCTGAAAATAAAGAGAAATGTGTTAGCGACTATGAATTCAACAAGGATTACTATATAACTCAGGCATAAGAAGAAATCAACAAGCATGAAATGAGATTTTCATGCTTAAGAAATTGAAGATAATGTACCATTGCTATTACAAAACCTAACATAGGTTTGATTAAATACTGAGCAAGAAATCCAACACCGACCTGCGAAAATAACTCCAAGCAATATTAATCACGAAAAAAATAAAATGACATTTTCTTGCACTGGATTTTAGTAACAGGCAATTGCCTCTTTTAGTCTCTTACAGTCCATGGATTCCGCAAACATCGTTTGAAATCTTCAAATGTTAGTGTCAATCCCATTGAAAGCATAAGAAAACCCAGTCCAACAGTGAAAAGATCTGTCTCCAACCATGTTACCTGTAGGAACAACTCAATAACCAACTTTTTCAACAGAGGCTTATTCATAAGTAACCAAAGGAACAACAAAGAGACTATGATTTTACCGCAGCTGGCTTGTAGATGCCAATAATGGTGCCCAGTATGACCTGTCCGTAAAAAAGTCACTGCGATTATGCAACTGGAGTGTATCATTTAGATTAAGAGCTGGAAACCCATCAAGTACTAGCAAAGACATACCCACACAGGAAAAAGTGTTGTCAAGATTTCAATTATTTTCTCATACTGGCTCATTCCACTAGGAGAGTTGCTGGGAACATCTCCAGATACATTCGCAGCAGCCTTGCACAAAACTTGGGAGCTCCTAAATATAGAAGTTACACCATTATTATCAAATGTTCTGGAGTATATACAGCAAAAAGACCATGGGTTTAAAAAATATAAATAAAAATAGCAATGCCTGAGAAAAGGAACCTAAGCACTAATGTTTGATTTAAAGCGAGGTAGTAGCACCACTGTCATGCATTTCACCAGAGGGGGACAACATGGATAGATTGCTGTGATTAACCTACTTTACTAACTGCCAAACAAACTTGTTATCACGACAGAAACCACATAATGTCAAGATAAAAAAGAAAACTTCCCTTGTTTCAAGGTAGAGATCTCGGAAAAAGTCTACTCTTTTACTCTCCTCTACTACTAACAAATACAACAAGCAATTTAGCTCAGAGTTTGCTGAAATGAACCATAATTCCTCTACAGTCATCAAATAGAGCTCACCATTGCCCCTTGGCATAATCACATTGATCAGGCATGTGACTTCAACAAGAAATGAATTCGCAAACAAAAACTCAATTCAAACCAAAGACACTACAATCAAAGCACTTGGTCTCAAAAGATACCTTGAATTTTGAATGAATGAACGGGCTGCAAAAGCAACAATATCATTTCCAGGCTTGTTTTTTATTGCCAAACTTTTTTCATTCTCAAGCGCTGATAATCCACCTCTTACATCTGAGCATTAAGATTAACAGAATATATAAGTTACACTTGGAAATAAACAATCAAAATACAGCTAGTAATAAGGCAAAAACAAATACAAGAACCCATGTAGTAGTAAATATACAAATAAATTCTACCCAGAAAGCCAAAAACGGAAACAAGCAGAAATCAAACATACCCAGATGAGCTTGCGCCCTCCTGACCAAAATTGAAGAGCCTGTTGGTCTATAAATAGCGTGTAGATTGGTACAATCGTTAACAACAAATCTCGAAGTCATGGACGCCATTAAAAGAACAGAGTAAAACGCTTTCACTGAGCTTATATGGAAAAATAGAAAATGAAAATGAAGATATATTGAAGATATTAGAAGTTGGCTCCAAAGGAACCGGGGTTTTGATTTCGTTTGGATATTTTGTGGGTCGTGGAAACCGATGAGCCACACAAACCAACACATATGGCTCATCTAGATAAATGTTTTGGTCCCTCAAAGACCGATAGCTGTTTCATATGCTAATTGCTATCACACAACACAAGTACATTTGTTTTGTCGTTTGTGATTGCGATTTTAAGGCGAGTGAGCTCCAATGTCTTCTGAAGTGCAACTGTCAAACAGAAAATGATGTATTAGGAAGTAAAAAAAGCTTGTGATGACATTCATTAAGATCATGAAATAAACAAAATAGTCAAAATTTGGGGATAATTTGTAATTATATAAAATCAAAATTTTTTAAAAAAAATCCAAAATAAGACAGTTATAAATTTCTCATTAAACTTAAAATTATTTAGGTATAAAAAAAAATTACGGGATTTGAGAATAACTTTTAATTATATAAAATTAAAAAAAAAAATCGAAAATGAGACTCTATTATAACAAATAACATTGGAGATTATATGGGATTATATATAATAAAAAAAAATATTTTTAGCTCCATGTCTCTTATCTTTACTAGGTATTCTTTAGATTGCAGGTTTGGCTAGTTCGTGTCTCGTTATGTGGTATGGAGTATTAGAGTAATATTAATTAAATATATATTAAAATTATTAAAAAAAATAGAAGGGTTTTAGTTATACATGACAAAAAAGTCCTGACTCGATCTGGTGTGTCCGGATTTTGGCCCAGCTCGGGATCAAAAAAATCCGGGCCGGCTTTAAAATTATTGGGCTCGGATTTATATATATATATATCGGTTCGGATAAAAAAAACCAGATCGGATAAAACTCGGCCAAAATCGGAGCCCAAAATGGACCAGACCCAGACTTGAATATTAATTTCCGGATTAAGGCTTATCAAAGTCTTGAAATGAATAATTATCTAAAGTGTGATATTAAATTTATAAAATTTTATATCTCAACTAAAATGACATATGCTTTTCATAAATTTTTGTGTGATGACGAAATGATAAGATAAACAAGCACAACAGTTTAAGAAAATATCGCATTAGTTTCAATACACAAATTTTGCATTGGAACTTTGTATGCGCATTAATTAACTGTTCTTTAAACACGTTGCTAAAAATAATTTATCCCTATTTTACTATCGCACGTATCATTTAAGTAATATAATAATAAAAGTCGGATATCGTATCCACATGAATTTAATATTTTTTTATTACGACACAATCTCAGCCGTTTGTTAGATCACGAGCACAAAATAGAACGTGTAAGCGCAATACAAGCGTGCAACCTGATGATCCGTTTCAGGTTTTTCAGACTAGTCATTTAATTCATCAGGAGGAAAGTACTAGTTGTGACCTTAAATTTAGCGTTCTGATGTGGTGGAAAATAAATACTAGTAAGTATCCACATTTTGGCTAGGATTGCTCGTGATATTTTTGCAATGCCAGTATCGACATAACATCTGAATCGGTATTTAGTACGGGCGATCGTGTTCTTGATAATTTTCGAAGCTCATTAACTCCTGTTATGGTAGAGACTCTAATTTGCACTCAAAATTGGATACGGAATAAGCTTACAATTGACAAAACAAATGAAGTGGAAGTCATGCTATTGGAGGCCGAGTACTACGAAAAGCTTGAGGATGGTAAAAAAAAAAAAAAAAAAAATTTATTATTTTGTTTTGTTCAATTTTATTGTGAATACCATAAAATGCAAACTTATAATAATTTTTTTTTCTTTGAAGAATATCATAAATTACAATCTGAATCACAATCACTGGGTCATGTTTGCTGACAGTGGAGTTTGAGTCAAATTTTGTAAGTCTCCCTCTCTCAAGTTCCATGTTAATTTTCAAGGTGAATATAGCATAATAATCTGCATGAGAGTTTGTCAATATTGTTGTAAGAATATTTGTAGTCATGGTTAACAGTAACCAACATAGCAATAGTTGGTCATGTCTCAGCTATGTGATGTACTCAGTCAGGGTTATCAATAGTTATGACAATTTGAGTTGAGATTCATTAATTGATACCGGGTACTTGGAGGGTGGCAATTTTATGAAATTAGAAAACCAATATTGAATTGAGTAAATTAGCTCTCAGCCTCTCACCTTCACACATATATATATATATATATATATATATATATATATTATATATATATATATATATATATATATATACTTTTGTCTTTCTTATAATCACTTTTATTTCATATGCTTAATGGTCTTATATCTAATTTGTTCTGTCATTTTGCTTCTGTGTATCACAGCGAAATCAGTGCTGAAGGTAGACGGATTACAAAGCTTGATCAGATTTTGCAATCAGTGCAAAATCAGTTAATGTAAAATACAAATCAGAGCATACCATTTAATTGATTTTTGATTCTTTATATACATATTTTCACCAGTACAATTACCTGAGCTGAGGACTATATTTCAATAACCACTGTTGGCTAAGTTAACTTGTCGTTTCTCTCCAATCATTCGTATCTATTTAAGCGAAAATTATATTATGCCGGGTGTATATGCCTTCTCTCTCACAACAGGCGGGCCTCACACAGCTGTGGGGCCCGCCTGCTGTGAGAGAGAATGTATATACACCCGGCACATGATATACCACCTCCTAAGAGAGATTTATCTATTCATCTATTGTGTTTTTAGATCTATTCATATATTTTCCCATTATTATGACAAAACGTGAAAAAGAATTAACAATACGTTTATATTTTCATGGTACAGTTATGTATTGATCATAGCTCATAGGAGTGCTTACAACTTTCAAGAACAACTTCCTGCCACCCCTTCCCAAGACTCATTGCGCAGCCCATTCTATGAGTGTGTAGAATTTGATTGTGATTATGAGTTGTTTGCTACTGCTGGAGTTTCAAAGGCATGTTAAGATACTTATTGTAATATTTGATTCTGATATTTTAAATTCGGATCTCTTATCAAATTTGAATCCCTTATCAAATCAAATTTATCTGATCTGATAGCTAATCGAATCGATTCGAACAAATCCGATCTGATCTGATAGTTATCGGATCGGATCAGTTCGAGTTTGATAACAGTTTCGAACCTTAACGGATTTAATTTGTTCATTTTAATCGGATCGGATCGGATCCGGATTCGGTTCGATCCGATCCGAATCCGATAGTGTCCAGGGCTAACCCAAAGCACACCAAAATGGTGGTGCGATGGGTGTCATCGTCGATTGGCCATCATAGCACTGTGAGATGGGTGTGCGACGGCACCCCATCGCACAGCCATAATGTACGCGCACCTAATATTGACATTTTATCGAACATTTTATATGTTCTATTACTACTTACGTTTTTTTTTAATAAAATCTTACATATTTAATCTTCATCATTCTACATATACATTGCCCATGTGAGTTTCTTTCTTCAATTCCATCTTTGTTCTTCGTCTTCTTCACTCTAATTGGTAACTTTCTGCAAATCTTTATCTTCTTTATTTCTATTTTGTTTTTAATTACTTATTTCTTGTGACTGTGAAAGATAAGAAAAAGGAGGGAAGAGG
The DNA here is from genome assembly GCA_019454045.1 of Zanthoxylum bungeanum. Classification (NCBI taxonomy): domain Eukaryota; kingdom Viridiplantae; phylum Streptophyta; class Magnoliopsida; order Sapindales; family Rutaceae; genus Zanthoxylum; species Zanthoxylum bungeanum. Next base: position 156,344 of record SKCR01016423.1, on the reverse strand, counting down.
AAGATGAATGAACATTTGAAGAAAGAATGAGGGTAAGATGATCTAAAATGAGAAATGAACTATGGGGAAAAGAGTCTCTAAAATTTGCATAGCTCAACTAATTTATATTTTTTTGGAAACATTGGAAATATCGTCACCAAACTTCCCAACCCAGGCTTAAGCGGAACAGATAAAACCACCGATTGCCCCAAATTCTTAAAAAAAATACATTCATTGTACTCGAACCCAAAACCTAACAATCGAGCCATAAATCCTCTACCACCAAGCCCCAATTTCCCTTTGATTTTCTGTTAAGTGGACGTTTTCTTATGACTTAAGAAGCTCCAATGCTTCTCTTTCTTTTAATACACAGTGCTGTCTCTTTCCCTTCACCTGATCATTTTACATTGAAATTCCCTTTCATCAGTACATATACTTACTTCTTTCTAGAAACTGAAATAACAACAATGATATTATTTATGGTTTTGTTCCAAGCCTCTTGCTGGTTAAGGCAAAGTTGCAGGTTTAACAGTTCCACCTTTATAATTAACAGCTTTGTTACTACTTATGTTATATGTTCCCTTTGGATGCAGTGGGGTTGGCATTTTACAGCTGATGGATTCTGTCGAGAATTTTGGAAATTGGACTTGACAAGTGTGTACTAAGTTTGTTTGCATTTGTAAATATCCAATATCAAAGTACTTTAAAAGAGTCATCAATCTATGGTTATAAATGTGAACTGTTATTTTCAAATCCTTAATCCAGCTCCTAACTGCGCACCAACCCAAATATGAACATATTGCATGCATTCACATCACATGACTCATGAGTAGGGTTGGTAAAAATGCCCTTAAGGTATAGTCTGTTAGAATCAAATACGGGTATAGTTGCAGGTGATTTTCGTCCCAGGGGCAGTTTCGAGATAACTCACCCGAGACCATCCTCCTTCAACCTTAAATTTGTTTGGTTATGGGGAGATCAAAGACAAATATAGTAAAAGGCGAGAAAAACACACAAGTTGGCAAGAGAGTTTTAACGTGGTTCGGCGGAGCAAATCCAACCTACGTCCACGGGCACAAAATGATAGGGGGTTGTTTATTATCAAAACGAACTCGGCCGACCTGTTTCAGTGGAGGTCTAACGAAACCAAGCTGTTTGCTTACCAAGTTTTACAAGTAGTGCTCATTTTCTTTTTTAGTTGCAAGTTTTGCTATCTCCTACAAATGAATCTAACTTTCCTTTATATACTCAGGAATTACAACATTGTTCCGCCAACTTTGTGACGTTTCCCGCATGGTCTCCAACTGATTGACGGGCTCTCTGCCCCAAGACTGTCTTCGCCGAAAGCAAACCTGCTGTCTGACGGCCTGTCACATCACTATGTTTTCTCCACTGTCGCACGCAACAATAATGGTGTCAGCCTGTAAAGATCTTTCGTACAGTAACACATATCAGAGATGCCCTTATCACACATCGGTCTCCAAATGATCGGCCAGATGGTTAACCTGTCTACCCAAACTGATCTCGGCCTGACCCAAAACGTCTGAGCTCATTTTCTGTGGTACTGAAGGTGAAACAGAACTGAACTGAGCTACCGGGCTCCTGCTGTGGTCGGTCTGAACTGTCCTGAACTGTCTGACCCATCTTCCGTGATCGGTCTTTACTCTGATGTGGTCAGTCTCTGAATCTGTACCACACTGTGTGCTCTGGTTGGCCAGATCCGGAAAACTGTGTTCGGACTCTCTTTCTGGCCGAGGAATAACCCAAACCCTCTGAACACTTGACCCTCCAAAAGGAAAAATTTCATCTCTGCCCTGGTCGAACTGTTCAAAGTACTTGTCACAAAAAACACCATCAACATGTATAATTTTATATACATGTTGGTTGGATGGGTCAAGTACGTATATTAACATCTTATACTAATAAAAATAAAAATTCATATGTGAACAAAGTCCGCGAGATCTAGTATGTTAGGGCCTTGTATATATACAATTTTCATACCAATTAATTGAATAGACTAAATATTGATATTGACATTCTCATATCATACATGTCATTTGTCCCTTTAAAGTCATTTAACTTGTACTGTAAATATAGAAATATCCTATGGGTGCATTTGACATTTTGTATTGTGTTATGATGTATTGTAGGGTGTTTTATATTAATATTGTATTATATTAATGATGTCCAGTATTTGGTGTTATATTGTATTGTATTATATCAATATTATACAATGTTTCTTGCGATATTACATTTTATTATTTTTTTTTGATTAATTAAAATATTTTTCTAGATTTATAAAAGTGATTTTTTTTCTATAATTTCAAGTAGTGTTGATAGCTGATTTTTGTTTCAAAAGTAATATGAGAAATTAACTCATCGAACAACCTCCATTAGCAGTGAATTCGTTTGGTTGTTTGAGAACCAAAGCAAACTTAACAAGTAAACAAATAAATCACAGAATTTACGTGGTTCGACGGAGAGTGCCTCCTACTTAAGTCCACGAGAAAAATAAGGGTATTTTATCACTACCCAGGGTCAAGACCGACCTGAGCTACAATGGGGAAATTGTTAGGGTTGGTGCTCGGAGTGCCAATCCGGATCATATTTATGTCCGATTCATAAATATGAGTAATTGTATTTTTCATAATATTACTAATTTTAATGGTAGCACCATTGTCTTTTATACACTTATTCGATCTAATCACGATTAGATATCTGATTATGATTAGATCGAAACTGAATCTGATTCAGTGATACATGTATATTAGACAAAGACCCTAGGATTTACAGTATAGTGCGCAGTTACAACGTAGTTTGTAATTGGCATTGGGAAGCGCACTATTAGTTGTATATCCTTAAATAAAGTTTATGGTCAAGATTTGCTAACACGGGTCGGTTAGTAAAATCCGCTGAGACCAATACATGTCGTATATCGTGACTTGGTCCGATGATTTATCCCAGTGAACCATGAGTCTCGGGAGACTCGTATAGACATGTAGGTGTTTATTTGATAAGACATTGAACGACTCACTGAAGATTTCCTAATAGATGGTACACCAACGTCAATAGGAACATTCTCGAGTTGAGCGAGCATAGTGGTCATTCGACTTGAGATACCACTGTGGATAGAGGTATGCATTAATCGATTTTAACCGATTAACCGAACCGTTACGACTCATTTTTTATAACGGTTCGGTTATTATGATTAAATCGGTTTTTGAGGTTAAAATTTTTAACTTTTTCAATTATTCGGTTCGGTTACGGTTATGAGATGCGTATAACCGAACCGATCGATTAACCGAAATTAAACCCCAATTTCACTTGATATATATATATATATATATATATTAAAAACCCTAAATAAGTAAACAACAACATTCCACCCACTCACCCAAACTTCCAACCACCGACTCACAAACAAAATTCTCTTACTCACAAAAAAAATTATTCTTCTTCAACTGAATCAACTTCATTCTCCTTGGTTAGGCTTTGTCTATCATGTTAATGAACAACCCATGAAATAAGATGAGGAGATGATGCCTTGCATTGATCAGGTTTCTACAGAGGTTCAAAAGTCATGTATGAATAATGGTGCTTTATCCAAGGTGATTAGATCTTCAGAGTTCCATACTTGCAAAACTGCAAAGATTGCAGATGGTAGTACAGAAGTCAGACGTTATGGTGTAGCAGAAAGTTCTCATGGTCAGCCTCACTCCGTAGACATAGTAGAAGCAAAGGACAATGTGACCGGCATTGATAACATTTGTACAAAATCACTAGTCGGTGATGAATTATATTTGTGTTAAATTGTCTTCTGATTTGCTGTCTTTTAGATGAATTTGAATTTATATTTGTGTTAAATTGCTTTGTTGAATGTTAAGTTGATGAATTTATATTTGTTGATTAAAAAATTAAGGATTAACCGACCGAATCGACCGATGCACACCCCTAACTGTGGATATATGAGTTATCCTCCACACTTTGATGGCAGTCACATCAACGATCTAGTCATGATCAGACCTCCGCCTATTCGTTGGGTGTGGACTGATGCTCATGATATCATGTGCGTATCAAGATAGGATATGTCAGTTCTGTGTAAATGGCATAGGCATCTAGCACATATTTACGATCTAGTAAATCCATGGCCGTGGTATAACTTCGGAAATCAGTTCTGAGTGTTATTTAGAGATCGTAAATTGAAAGTCGATTGTATTATACCGAACATATTTGACGTTCTGATCTATATCTCATGTATAATACTTATAGCATGTGACAGATGAGGGATTATACGTATGTTATGACCTCAGCTTGCATAGTCTAGTGAGATTATCTGTGATCGTGAGTGGGTGGATTATGGACACGGAATTAGATTTCGTGACAAATAAACCTAAACTTAAAGAGTCCCACAATATGAAGTGTACTCGTTGAGCACTTGGGCAACTCGATATGAATAATACAGATTATTCATAATACTTCACCGAATTAAGTGAGTTAATTCGGATCGTTTAATCGTTTAAATAATAACACATGCATTAGGGGATTTTGTCCGCTAATAATTATTGTGTATTTGTATTTGATACATAATACGATTAGATACACATTAATTATTCGTCAAATGAGATTTTGACACATGTCATAAATATATGTATTTATTATTTAATGTAAATAAAAATACATATATGGTTGTTTTTAATTATTTATTTATTTAATTGTTAAATGATTAAATAATTAAAAATTAAAATATATTATCTATTTATCATAATTAATATGACAAATGGTGACATATTATTGGACCAAATGGCATGTATTAAATACACTTTATTTGTGTCCAATTTTGATTGGATATTACAAAGTATATATTGAATTTTATTTGATAAATTAAAAGGACAAAATTGCCCATCATTTGTCCAAATTTTTTACCATTTATTTAATAAGAGAGAGAATTATTTTTTTCATATTCTTGATCACCATCACTCACGAAAATGCCTCTCAAAAATGGGTTTCAAATGGTTTGAATAATTCATGAAGATTTGAAAGGAAAAATCAAAGAAAAATGCTGGATTTAGTAGATTTAAGGTAAGTCTTCATAACCCATGGCTTAGAAATTTGATTTCTTGTTTTTCTTGATGACTTAGAATGGTTCTAGGGTTCTTAAAAATCTGAAAATTGGGGCTTTTGATGTTTGATGGTGGATTGGAAGTTTGAAAGCATGTGTGAAGTGAAATTGGTGATTATTATTGTAATATTATGTCAATTTATTCAAATGTTGAATTGTTGCCATTCTAGAGTTGTTGATCCACTCTTAGATAGTTGTGGATGCTGGTTTTCGCCCGAGGTCCACAATCAAGAATTTATAGGTTGAGGGCACTAGCGATCCTGCAAAACAAAGGTAGAGTGAGCGGGAGTAGACTACCCACCGGTGTGGTGGGTGTCGGGGGCACTCCGACGCTCAAGTCAGTGATGAAAGTGATCTATTAATACCGTTGATGGAGGAGCAATCTTAGAGATTACCTTGATTCATGCGAGCTACGATGTGGGTTGTAGGTAGGAGGTCTATAGAGAGAATATTGCTTGAGCTATGGGTAGAAGAGCTTACCTCTCATTCTCTTCTGGACTTTGGTTCCTTTTATAGGCGATTCTAGGTGGGACTCATGAATGCCTTAATTGTTTATACGTTTTGGGTGATTGTAACAGTCGAGTCGTGAAGAGGCAGTTATGGCAGTCATGAAGGGTAGTTATGGGTCAGGACGTTTCATGGGTTGGTATTTAAAGGGGTTCAGGTATCGGTCTTTGGGTATGATGTTTCTCCGAACCGGGGCCTGCACAATGTCTTTGGGTTCGGTTATGGGGTTTCGGGGGTGCATTTAGCAGTGGGCCTGAGGCGAAAGGTCAAAATTAACCTTGGACCAAATTTGGCCCGTACAGTTTGTCCCATACTCTCTAAGTCAATGAGTTCTTAGCTTAGAGAGTATTTGACGCGCCTGTCGAGACTATAGGATGAAGGTGTACCTGAGCGTCGATACTGCCTATTGATTGAACCAAACGAATGTCAAGTTATGAACTTGACTCTACATGATCCATCGTGGATGTGTCCATTCGAATGAGCTAGATGAAGGTCAGAATCATGAACTTGACTGTACAAGAGCCATTGAGGAAGTACCCAGTCGACTGAACCAGATGAAGGTCAGGATATATGTCATACGACATGTGTAATATATGCCTACAACTTGACTCGACATGAGTTCATGAGGGATGTCCCCGGTCGACTGAACCAGAAGAGGGTTCAGGAGTTACTTTCACTCGACATGTCGTATGGACTGAGGGAAGTCCATGTCTAAATTTGACTCGACATAAGTCCATGGGGGATGTCCGCGGTCGACTGAACCAGATGAAGGTTCAAGAGTTGTTTCACACGACATTGTCATATGGACTGTACGAAGTCTATATCTTCATTTGACTCGACATGAGTCCATGGGGGATGTCCCCGGTCGACTGAACCAGATGAAGGTTCAGGAGTTGTTTCACACGACATTGTCGTATGGACTGTAGGAAGTTTATGTCTTCATTTGACTCGACATGAGTCCATGGGGGATGTCCCCGGTCGACTGAACCAGATGAAGGTTCATGAGTTGTTTCACACGACATTGTCGTATGGACTGTAGGAAGTCTATGTCTACAACTTGACTCGACATGAGTCCATGGGGGATGTCCCCAGTCGACTGAACCAGATGAAGGTTCAGGTATTATTTCACACGACATTATCGTATGGACTGTAGGAAGTCCATGTGTTCATTTGACTCGACATAAGTTCATGGGGGATGTCCCCGGTCGACTGAACCAGATGAAGGTTTATGAGTTGTTTCACACGACATTTTCGTATGGACTGTAGGAAGTCTATGTCTACAACTTGACTCGACATGAGTCCATGGGGGATGTCCCCAGTCGACTGAACCAGATGAAGGTCGGGATAATTCCCATACTACGGGTCGAAGAACCATGAGTCTTCAATGTCTTTTGGACCAGATGAAGGTCTATGAAAGTCTTCACTCTACAGACCTGACGAAGGTCCAAGAGTCTTTCTTTATCATACTACTAGACCTGATGAAGGTCATCACACATTCTCCTGATGAGGGTCCATGTGACTACGGTCGTATGGACCTGTCGAATGGACTTGATAAAAGTCCAAGAAGGTCATCACTTCTCACTCTACTAGACCTGAAGAAGGTCAATGAGGGTTCTCATTCCTCATTCTACAAGACCTGACAAAGGTCAATGAGGGTATAATTCCTCATTCTACAATATCTGATAAAAGTCAATGAGGGTATAATTCCCCATTCTACAGGACTTGTAGTCTGAGACCATGTCGTCTGAAAACCATGAGACTACGGTCGAATGAACCTGATGAAGGTCCATGAGGGTTCTCATTCCTCATTCTACAAGACCTGACAAAGGTCTATGAGGATTTAATTCATCATTCTACAAGACCTGACAAAAGTCAATGAGGGTATAATTTCTCATTCTACAGGACTTGTAGTCTGAGACCATGTCGTCTGAAGACCATGAGACTACGGTCGAATGAACCCGATGAAGGTCGATGAGGGTTCTTATTCCTCATTCTACAAGACATGACAGATGCCAATGAGGGTCTTCATTCCTCATTCTACAAGACCTGACAAAAGTTAATGAGGGTATAATTTCTCATTCTACAGGACTTGTAGTCTGAGACCAAGTCGTCTGAAGACCATGAGACTACGGTCGAATGAACCTGATGAAGGTCCATGAGGGTTCTTATTCCTCATTCTACAAGACATGACAGATGCCAATGAGGGTCTTCATTCCTCATTCTACAATCCTCACTCTACAAGACCTGATAAAGGTTAGTGGGGGTTTTCATTCCTCATTCTACAAGACCATATATGTAGTGTCGAATGAGATCTTTAACGAGCGCCAAGCTTCACATGGTAGTGTCGACTGAGATCCTTAACAAGTGTCAAGCTTCACACGTGTAGTGTCGAATGAGATCCTTAACCAGTGCCAAGCTTCACACGTGTAGTGTCGAATGAAATTCTTAACAAGTGCCAAGCTTCACACGTGTAGTGTCGAATGAGATCCTTAACAAGTGCCAAGCTTCACACGTGTAGTGTCGAATGATATCCTTGCCAAGTGCCAAGCTTCACACGCGTAGTGTCGAATGAGATCCTTGCCAAGCTTTACACGTGTAGTGTCGAATGAAATCCTTAACAAGTGCCAAGCTTCACATGTGTAGTGTCGAATGAGATCCTTGCCAAGCTTTACACGTGTAGTGTCGAATGGGACATCTTCCTCATGGTGAGTCTCCATACATGTAGTGTCGAGTGGGATATCCTTGCCAAGTCTGGTAATGTCGACTGGGATATTATCACCACATACATGTATTGTCGAGTGAGATATCTTCCTCATGCTGAGTCTCCATACATGTAGTGTCGAGTGAGATATCCTTGCCAAGTCTGGTAATGTCGACTGGGATATTATCACCACATACATGTAGTGTCGAGTGGGATATCTTCCTCATGCTGAGTCTCCATACATGTAGTGTCGAGTGGGATACTCAACAAGTGCCAAGCCACATATTGTATTGTCGACTGGTAATGTCGACTGGGATATCCACGCAAAGTCTTCATTCGGGTATTATCGACTGAGACATCTTCATCATTCCAAGTATATCTCTTCATCATATGGGCTGAATGGTAGGAAAAATGGTTCCACTGAAGGGACACGCCTTGTTCCTGATGAGGGTCCATGAGACTATGGTCGAATGGAGTCTAAAGTCGATGGCAATCCATTCATGTAATGTGAAGAATATAATTATCTTCTCATGTTGCCAGAAAGAGACGACTATTTAACCAAGTAGTATGAAGTTGAAGGCAATCCATGCATGTCATATGGAGGAGATGAAAATCCTTTCAGTCGTCTGAATGTGGTGAGTCCTTCAATGTCGTATGGAAATGATAACAATTCTTCTATGTAGCCAGATGGTCCTCCACCTTATCGTATGGTGAATATGATAATCTTTCCATGTAGTTTGGAGTGGATGACATTACTAGAGAATACTTCTTAGTCGGTGGGTATGCTGGAAGAATATGAAGGTATTCTCATGTCGAATGGAAGAAGTATATTGATTGGGTCTGATGATTTTTTATGTGGTCGATTGGAGAAAATGGGTTTCTCCCTAAGTTGTAGTTTTGTGAAGGTCATTTTCTTTTAAAGTTACCAATGAATACTTGTTTGTGAAGCTATGATGTCCCCAAGGCGACAATGGGTGGTCATCTAGCCCTTTTTTTTATTGACTAATTACATCAATTATCACTTTATTGAAGTACATTGCTAGCATATCAGTTGTAGGGTCGCTTGGGCGGATTTGAGGTTCTCTCATTGTGATGGCTGATGTAATTATCTCTTTCCTTGTTTCTTTTATCCTTCTCCCATCTAATCTCAATTTGTGCCTGGGCCATGGCATGATCCATAGTGTAGCATCGAAATTTAGTGAGCTTTTTATAGAGTCAACTTTCTGAAAGTAATCCATTTCTGAATGCTTCCACTGCAGTAGGCTGATAGAGATCTGAGATTGTTATCCTTTCTTTATTGAAGCGAGCCACGTAGCTTCGCAAAGACTCCCATCTCCGTTGTTGGATTGCATTAAGGTCATTGGTGGTCTTCTCAAGCTTGCAAGAACTTGCAAAATGCTCCACAAATTTATCAGCTAGTTCCTGATATGACCCAATAGTCCTGTAAGATAGATTGAGGAACCAAGTGAGGGTTGGGCCCGCCAATGTTTCTCCGAATACTCTACACATTCCAACTACCCATTGATGATGAGCCAGATCAGTCGACATCATCTTGTATTTGTAATGGATCACATGATCGTTCGGGTCTGTGGATCCGTCATACAGCTTCATATCTGGAGGACTGAACTTCCTTGGTAGTTCGGTGGAAGTGATGGTGTCCAAAAATGGGGTATCTGAGATCGTGCCGGCTCGACTTTTTCTCACCGGTAGTCTGACACTAGGTAGGCTGGAGAGAATTGCATCTTTGAACTCCTGCATTTCCTTGCGTATGGTGGAGGCAACTTGCCGTGCTTGGTCGGTTAAGGAAATATGTTGACTTCTTTCTTGATTTGGTGGATGGTTGTCTGATGGCAGATTATCACTTGTCACATTGTTGAATGCCCCCAAGAGATTGGTGGGGATTGTGGGATTGCCGGGAAGGTCTGTAGTATCAGGTTGTCGGGAGGTTGAAGAGATTTGCTCCAGTTGCTTCTGGAGGGTTATATTGGAGATTCACATGGCTGAATTTTCCTCCTCTAAGACTCGTAATCGTTCCTGTAGAATGGCCAATTGAGAGGCCATAGGATCTAATGTCTGATCGCTGCTAGAAGCCATGTGCAGTTGTGTTGAAGGGATCGTAGACTGAGAGATCTTCGTCTGCTATAAATCGCTAAGGCCCCACGGTGGGCGCCAAATTATGGATGCTGGTTTTCGCCCGAGGTCCACAATCAAGAATTTATAGGTTGAGGGCACTAGTGATCCTGCAAAACAAAGGTAGAGTGAGCGGGAGTAGACTACCCACCGGTGTGGTGGGTGTCGGGGGCACTCCGACGCTCAAGTCAGTGATGAAAGTGATCTATTAATACCGTTGATGGAGGAGCAAGCTTAGAGATTACCTTGATTCATGCGAGCTACGGTGTGGGTTGTAGGTATGAGGTCTATAGAGAGAATATTGCTTGAGCTATGGGTAGAAGAGCTTACCTCTCATTCTCTTCTGGACTTTGGTTCCTTTTATAGGCGATTCCAGGTGGGACTCATGAATGCCTTAATTGTTTATACGTTTTGGGTGATTGTAACAGTCGAGTCGTGAAGAGTCAGTTATGGGCAGTCATGAAGGGTAGTTATGGGTCAGGACGTTTCATGGGTTGGTATTTAAAGGGGTTCAGGTATCGGTCTTTGGGTATGATGTTTCTCCGAACCAGCGCCTGCACAATGTCTTTGGGTTCGGTTATGGGGTTTCGGGGGTGCATTTAGCAGTGAGCCTGAGGCGAAAGGTCGAAATTAACCTTGGACCAAATTTGGCCCGTACAATAGCATATAATTTTTCTAGAGTTGTTCATTTGTGGTGGGACTCATTTGGTGCTGAGATTAATTGATTTAGTCTTGAAATTGTTGGATTTAAGCATGGAAATTATGCAATTTCGTTTTCTGTGTATGACCTGGAAATTATTCTGATCTTGTGATGAAATTTGTGTCTTTTGAATATTTTGGATGTATTTTGGGACTTGGCACAATTGTCGGAAAGTGTTTCCGACTTAAAATAAGCGAAAACGGCCAAAAACGGCGTTATTGGGTGGATTTTGAGCTAATCGGGTGACGTCTGTCCAAACAGTGAGTCTATCACTGTTCGGGCAGCCCATGAATTTCCCCTACACTATTGGATCTGACCTGGGTAGTTTCCATAAGTGTCGGGTGGTCGGTTCGATCAAAAACGCATTTTAGGCCATTTTACGGAAAAACCATTTTCGTAAAAGTTTCGCGACGTTTCAATATTATTTATGTCAATATTTGATATTGAATAAAAAGTTTAGGTGAGATATGAATAAATTCATATTAGATATTGAATAATTTATTCGGTATTTTGAAAAAGTTTTAAAATACGATTTCTCCCGAACCCGCACTTTTGCTGTGCCCATCGCATAAAACCCCAACAAAATTGGTATCAGAGCGGGTCTGATGCTTCATCCATTACATTATTCATGCTTGATATTTGATATATAATATAATTTTAATGTTTGCACATGCTATATATGTTTCTTAACTGTTCGGTTCTACACTAACGAATATGTAACGAAAATTTAATTGTTAGATTGAGTTATATGTTCTAAGATAGAATTGAATTGTTTAGAAAATTATTTAGATTAAAATTCTGCATTTGATGTAGATTATAGCTTCCTTAACAAAATCTCCGCTTTTAAATATGGCTATAAAGTAACGTGTATTGGATACATGTTTCTTGGTCCGTCTTGTCAATACGATTTATGGGTAACTTTCTTTGGCTGTATCCGAGATCGTGCCAAAGTAGTGAGGGTGTAGTTGATAGAATTTATCCATGCCGGTTGTATATTGATATTAGACAAATTCAAGTGAAAGTGGAAATCATAAACGTGCCAAAGCTGTGAGGACTACATCGGTAGCTTGAGTTTGTCATTGGCAAGTGAAGCCTTGATTGACCGGCGTAAACACACACGTATAACGCAAGCGCACATATCGTTCAAGTAGTATAAAAATATCGATCCCACGAGGACTTAATACCTAAGCTATTAATTTTATGAGGTCAAATGATTACTAGTATCTAACAGGTTGTTTGATTGATTTGAAATGGTGACGATTCTAAATTTAAAAACAAGTAAATAAAATTATTCGAAAGTAGATTTTAAGAAAATTCAATATTAAAAACTATCTAGGGTTGTGATTTCTTCCAATATCATTTTAAAGATGAAGTGGTTATCTTAAAGTTGGGTAATATATTGATTTATTAACCTGGAACACTAAATTATGTGTAAGCCTTTGTCGATGGTCAGACACAAATACCTAGTTTAACCCAATTGAACCATATGTCTATGTCAACCAAATTATATGGATTCATTAAGTTTAAGTTCCAATTATGGCTATCCCCGCTCGACAGGTATATGTCTATCCTGTAAGGAAATCTATTAAAGGGTTATCTATCCTCAAGGAAGATCGTTGGCTATTGAGTCTAAGCCTGAAACCTAAAATCCCTATGTCTAGTTCATTTTAGATTTACCAGATCAATTTTATTAGTGGCCAGTTAATAAAAAACATTAAGATTAAGACTCAATAAATAAATCTTTATAATACCCAAACTATAATCTAACCCTTTATAAACCGGTGATATTACAAGTCATCACAACCCCAGATAACTAATTTAGTTACAACACATAACTAGGGCTAGTAAAAACTTGAAAATAAAAGACATAAAGTAAAAATGCGGTAAAGTAAAAACTGAAAAGTAAATTACAATAAAATAAAATGCTAAGGTAAAAGGAATTACTTTTACTACTACTAATTTAGATATCTCTCATAATATAATATATAAACTTATGATAACATTACCAACCAGCCATATAGGCGGTATCCTGATTAAGTCAAATTAAATCCAACCAGCCATTAAGGCGGAACCAAAATAAACCTGCCATATAGGCGGTAAGAAAATTTAATTACCAACCGACCAATCTGGCGGTATCCTTGATTAGTCAGGTTTAAACCAGATTAAAATGAATTACCAACCGACCAATTTGGCGGTATCCTTTTTAAGTCAAATTTTAAATAGTGAATATATTATATTTAAGGGAGATTAATCTAAATAGCAATAGTAAAAGAATTACCTTTCACCCTAGCTGGGGAAGTTACCTCCTCATGGTAAATAGTAAAAACTAGGGGTGGCAATTTGGGTCAGGATTCGTTTATTCGTTCGATTCGATTCGATTCGCTTTAAAGCGAATACAGGTTTGAAAAAATGGATTCGTTTAATAAATGGGTCAATTCGATTTGATTCGTTTATTAAACGAATCGAATACGAATTTAAGCTCATTGATTCGTTTATTCGTTAAGGATTCGTTTTATTATTTTTATTTACTAGTTTATGTTAATTTTCAATTAAGATTCGAGAAATTATAGTTAATTATCATAGAAAAAGAAATATTTTCGATATTTGGTGAGGTATTTTTAGTAAATATATTAATTATATATTTCATATGTATATATTTATGAAGAATTATTATAAATTAAGTATGGTAAATTATTTTATTAAATAATATTATTGACTAAACGAATAAACAAATATTCGTATTCGATTCGTTTATTAAACGAATCGAATACGAATCCTGATATTAGGATTCGTTTAATAAACGAATCGAATACGAATCCATCATATTTTGATTCGATTCGTTTATGATTCGATACAAATTCGATTCGTTGATTCGTTTTGCCACCCCTAGTAAAAACTGTAAAAAGTAAGAAAGTAAATTACTATTATTACAGAACGTAATTAAAATTATTTACAAAACTAAAAACTAAAAACTAAAAGAAATTAGAGAGAGAAACTCCCTCTTTACATCAAAGAGATGAGAGAGAATGGTACAACTGAAACTGGAATTTCGCGCTCTATTTATAGGGGTCAGTAGGGGTCGCGGGTCGCGACGCCTTGCTCGCGTCGCGACGCGCGTTTTGTCGACGTGGCACGCTCTGGTTCGTCGGTTGCAGATTCTGGATAAGGTGATAAGGTGACACGTGGCAAGGTGGTTGGGGCTCAATTATTGTGACACGTGGCGGCTTCTGATTGGTCGGCTCAGATTCTTATCCGCCACGTGTCAGATAGGGATAAAAGAGCCAATAATTGATGCTGACGTGGCAACACTTGGCAATTTGACTGTCGGCATCATAGAATCGCGACCCGTGGCACTTCCTGATTGGTTGATGATGACGTGGCGGTGAGGTGGCATGTTGACTCGGTCAACTGATGATGTGGACGATGACGTGGCAGACACGTGGATTGACATGTGGCGACACATGGCGATGGCGATTGTCGGCACCGTATGATGATGACACGTGGCACGATGCATATTAGCAGATCGGCTGTGATGGTGACACGTGACACGACACACGTTAGCAAAGTCAAATTTTCTCAAATTCTGATTTGTGGACCCGGTGCACGTTAGCACTGTTCGACGCATGTTAGGAGTCGCGACGCCAAAGGCTTGCGCGTCGCGACGCGCCCAAATTACCAAATGTCATTTTTCGTCCAATTTTCACTGTTTTGGCCCAAATCACCTCCAGAGTGTCCTGAAACTTTTTTTATCTACAAAATAACACAAAACACATCAAAATATTCACAAGACTCAAGAAACTATACAAAACATTAGGTTAAATGAGTGGGAAATAGTGATATAATTACCACTCATCATTGATACGCCTCCCTGTGAACGTGCCAAAGCTGTCACAGCGAGAAACGGTCAGGACCAAAACCAGGAGTCACTGGTGAGTGATTGACAATGAGTTGTCTACCTAATGAATATACGTAGGCGAGATCGTGCCAAAGCTGTGAGTCAAAATATATTCATGAGATCCTACTCTCACTATGGAATTTGATTTAATTATTGATATCCCATTGTCCGTTGGGGATTACGGTATTACGTAAAGTAGTGTGAGACACTGCTGAGTTTAAAATCCATAACTTAAGTGGTGTGTGATATTATGGAATTTACTACTTTCGCTTTCCTTTATTCTATACTGCTTATAGAATCATGCTTCTAATCCACTGCATAGTATATTACTTGAATATATAGGTTTTCTGACTTTACTTATGGTTGTGTAGTTCTAGAATGGGTTCTAGAAAGACAGTAGACTTAGATATTGTTAGATTAGTTGAAACTATCGGGAACTGTTGTTCCGATTTTCTTGAAAATCAAGATGGTTTGTGACTTAGTTACTAAGTCAAGTTAGGTAATCTAAATAGATATTTGTTTTAGGATATTATTCTAGAAAGAATAGTTTCTTATGTAGTAAGAATTGACACGAATTAGTTCATGTCTCGAGATTCTTAACTGGCATTAAGAAAACTCATTTAGTATTTGTTTATCTTTTAATGACTTTTCTTGGCTTTTAGTGACTTTTAGAAGTCACGTGTCTGACACAGTTTGCTAATCAATTATTTGCAATTGTTGTGAATAATTGAACGCAAATTATAAAGCTTAAGAAATGAGATACATATAGTTGTGTATAGGGAATATCAATTCTCGCAATAAGACAACTGTAGATATTGGATACCGGATCTCCCGTCTAGTTAATTAAAATAATGTTTAATAATTGTTTTGATATCTGCTATCAGACTTGTGATTATTGGATAGTTACTTGTTCTGTATAAACACTTGTTACATATTTTAAAGCGACTAGTAGTGTCATTAATAAAAGATAAGCATTAAGAAAATATTCGGTAGAGTAAATAACTGAGAACTGTGCTTTATGAGGTTTTATCGTAAAAGCATTAGATGTTCTTTCTGTATGGTAAAATATGGTCTGATATGAGTTCACACCACATATCCTTAACCATTTAGTGAATATTGTATTCAGGTTGTGATTAAATCTCATTTAACCAATGACTGTCATTGGACCACCGATTTATTAAACTAATACATTGGATGTGTGTAGTTTAATAAATTAGAAATTGCCTTAGATAGTTTTCTATGCTCCGTAACTTAGTTAATGAATTGTCATGACTTCATTACGTGTTTCTTATACAGAACATGTTGAATGTCTTGAATTGTTCAAGAACTGTCAATATGTTTCTAATGAAACTCGGATAGAATATTTTGAATAGTTCAAAGATATTTTATCTGTAGTGTTGAAAACTGTATCTTTGGAAATTCATTGCACGTCTTTGAATTGTTCGAAGATGTTTGATTTGATCAAACGCATGAATTTAAGACAATTAGTTCTAAGGTTATTTAATGAATTTGATTCTTACTCGATATTAAACTTCCACGATTCCATTTTGATGGAATTGGTCAGTGGGAGTTATCGAATCTTATATGATTTGATTCGTTGATATTGAGTGTCACCGAATTAGTTTTCAGTATTCTTCGTGTTATGCTCCAGTAACATTATTTCGTCTCTTTAATTTAGGTTCCATTTGTTTCTACAGTTACATATATGATATGTATAGTAGAAAATTCGAATCTTGAAAAGTTTAAGATTTGAGACTTTCTTTTGTATAATTGTTATATAATTGAAAGTACTTGTGCCTCTGAGGTACGAATGAAAGGTATATCATTTATTCTATTTAATATAATATTGTATTCTATTTGATAGAATATCTTTTCTACGATCCTGAGTAATAAAATTATTTTGTTACTTGATGGTTGACATTGGATGTTGACGACTGCAGAAATGACTTGACTTAGTGAAGTCAAATGAAAGGGTGACAAACTGTAATGGAACTACATAATTAATAAGATGAAAAGACGCTTAGACAACTTCCGTATAAGTACAATAGGATGTCAGAATCATTTACAAAGTATAAGATACTTAATGATTCTGTTGTTTTCTTATCGAAGAAAATTATCCTATAACTTGTAGTGGGAGCGATATTTGATATCGATTCCGGAACTTAGCATTGAACCATATATCTGAGATTGTTTATGGCTTACTACAATCAAGTTTTGAACTTGATTAAGCTTTCGTTATGAATAGTTCATAAAATGTGCAAATTATTTGCGCAGCAAAAGCGAAGTGAGCTCGATAAAGGTTTGACATTTATAGTATGACAATGAGAAAGGTTATCCTCAGTAGTCTATTGTAGATTCTGAGAATACCTCTCTCTGGTCGCACTAATTAGACAATTAAAGATTTGTTGGTTAATGTTGATATTAAACTGTATTTTGGCTAAAGAATGCAAAGTGACGTTCTTGAGTGATTTCTTCGAATGAGAGATTTGTCGTGATTTCTTTGTTTGAAGAAGTTCATTCTAGAATGGCCCTATAGTTTTTATTCTGCTAATATCACAGTTTGATATACTAGCTTATGGAGCATATTGTAGACTCATGTGAGCTTTCCGGATATCTGTGTTCTCTGATTTTGATATCAGTTAGATTGTCTGGTTTTATCGAAGTATAGAGAATACATATTTGTCAATAGTGTCAGTGGGAGCGTACAAATTTCTTTCTAGTATTACATATCCTAAGTCTTCTTTACTCCGTGGAAGCAGTGGGAGTAGTCTCTGATATATTTGATATAAAGTTTTATATATGATATAAAACTGAGAGACTTGTGAGAAACTCTCATTAATAGCATATTAGATATGATCTAATAAATGACACATCGAGACTATCTGTATGACAGTTAGTATAACTGTTTGACAGTTAACGTGTCTTTTATGTATATAGTATTCATCTTTCGTAAATGATGATTCCTTTATCGAAAGATATATTGATTGGAATGTCTAGTCAATCTTATGCATCATAAGATGATGGCGTAATGAATACTATATTATATGCAATTAAAGATATCAATTTAATCGTAACTGTTATGAGTTATTTTGTTATGCTACAGACCATATAATGGATCTTGAAACATGTTCTTAGTGATCTTTGAGATATTAAGAACGAGTTTCTTATACATGAAGAATTTAGTCAGCAACCATAAGGTCAGATTAGTTTTTATTCTAGTTATGACATTAGATGGTATGTGTCGTACAAAGTCAGAAAAGATGCAGTGGGAGTGTCACCATTGATTCTACTAAACTAGTGGAATCAGTTACAACTTAAAAAGTATTGACTTATGAAGTTGCATAGTGACCCTACAGATTAGAAGTTTCCATATTAGTGTAGTGCTTGCGGTTGTCTCAAAGTATTTGGATTTGATCTCTAAATACATAGATAACTCAGTAGCTAAAACACAATACTGATATAGCGTCTGAGTCATATTGATGTGGAATTTGGATTCTGCAAAATATGAATGATGATGGCTTAGGAAAATAGTTGGGTTTGTTGGACAGACTCGATTTGTTAAAGCAGACTTACTTGTTGTTGCCTACCTCTTGAGTGTTGGTGAGCTCTTGAGGGCCATGAGTATACGATACACATTAAGATGTGTATATGATACTATGGATTGGCACTAGAGCAAGTGGGAGAAATTGTTAGGGTTGGTACTCGGAGTGCCAATCTGGATCGTATTTATGTCTGATTCATAAATATGAGCAATTGTACCATAGGATTTACAGTATATTGTGCAGTTACAACATAGTTTGTAATTGGAATTGGGAAGCGCACTATTAGTTGTATATCCTTAAATAAAGTTTCTGGTCAAGATTTGCTAACACGGGTCGATTAGTAAAATCCGCTGAGACCAATACATGTCGTATATCGTAACTTGGTCCGATGGTTTATCCCAGTGAACCAAGAGTCTCGGGAGACTCGTATATACATGTAGGTGTTTATTTGATAAGACACTGAACGACTCACTGAAGGTTTCCTAATAGATGGTACACCAACGTCAATAGGAACCTTCTCGAGTTGAGCAAGCATAGTGGTCCTTCGACTTGAGATACCACTGTGGGTATATGAGTTATCCTCCACACTTTGATGGCAGTCACGTCAACGATCTAGTCATGATCAGACCTCCGCCTGTTCGTTGGGTGTGGACTGATGCTCATGATATCATGTGCGTATCAAGATAGGATCTGTCAGTCCTGTGTACATGGCATAAGCATCCAACACGTATTTACGATTTAGTAAATCCATGACCGTGGTATAACTTCGAAAATCAGTTCCGAGTGTTATTTAGAGATCGTAAATTGAAAGTTGACTATATTATACCGAACATATTTGACGTTCTGATCTATATCTCAGGTATAATACGGATAGCCTGTGACGGAGAGATTATACGTATGCTATGACCTCAGCTTGCATAGTTTAGCGAGATTATATGTGGTCGTCATAATCCATGAGTGAGTAGATTATGGACACGAAATTGGATTTCGTGACGAATAAACCTAAACTTAGAGAGTCTCACAATATGAAGTGTACTCGTTGAGCACTTGGGCAACTCGATATGAATAATACAGATTATTCATAATACTTCACCGAATTAAGTGAGTTAATTCGGATTGTTTAATCGGTTAAACGATAACACATGCATTAGAGGATTTTGTCATCTAATAATTATTGTGTATTTGTATTTGATACAGAATACGATTAGATGCACATTAATAAATCGTCAAATTAGATTTTGACACATGTCATAAATATATGTATTTATTATTTAATGTAAATAAAAATACATATATGGTTGTTTTTAATTATTTATTTATTTAATTGTTAAATGATTAAATAATTGAAAATTAAAATATATTATCTATTTATCATAATTAGTATGACAAATGGTGACATATTATTGGACCAAATGGCATGTATTAAATACACTTTATTTGTGTCCAATTTTGATTGGATATTATAAAGTATATATTGAATTTTATTTGATAAATTAAAAGGATAAAATTGCCCCTCCTTTGTCCAAATTTTCGGCCATATATTAAAAAAGAGAGAGAATTGTTTTCTTCATATTCTTGATCACCATCACTCACGAAAATGCCTCTTAAAAATGGGTTTCAAATGGTTTGAATAATTCATGAAGATTTGAAAGGAAAAATCAAAGAAAAATGCTTGGATTTAGGAGATTTAAGGTAAGTCTTCATAACCCATGGCTTAGAAATTTGATTTCTTGTTTTCTTGATGACTTAGAATGGTTTTAGGGTTCTTACAAATCTGAAAATTTGGGGCTTTTGATGTTTGATGGTGGATTGGAAGTTTGGAAGAATGTGTGAAGTGAAATTGGTGAATATTATTGTAATATTATGTCAATTTATTCAATTGTTGAATTATTACCATTCTAGAGTTGTTGATCCACTCTTAGATAGCCTATAATTGTTCTAGAGTTTTTCATTTGTGGTGGGACTCATTTGGTGTTGAGATTAATTGATTTAGTCTTGAATTTGTTGGATTTAAGCATGGAAATTAGGCAATTTCGTTTTCTGTGTATGACCTGGAAATGATTCTGATTTTGTGATGAAATTGGTGTCTTTTGAATGTTTTGGATGTATTTTGGGACTTGGTACAATTTCCGGAAAGTGTTTCCGACTTGAAATAAGCGAAAACGGCGTTACCGGGTGGATTTTGAGCCAACTGGGTGACAGTTGTCCAAACAGTGAGTCTATCACTGTTCGGGCAGCCCATGAACTGCCCCTACACTATTGTATCTGACCTGGACAGTTTTCATAAGTGTCGGGTGGTCGGTTCGGTCAAAAACATATTTTAGCCCATTTTGCGGAAAAACTGTTTACGTAAAAGTTTCGCGACGTTTCAACATTATTTATGTCAATATTTGATATTAAATAAATATGTTTATTTGATATATGAATAAATTATTCATATTAGATATTGAATTATTTTTTCGGTATTTTGAAAAAAATTTAAAATACGATTTCGCCCGAACCTGCGCTTCCGCTACGCCCATCGCATAAAACCCCAACAGAGATGAACTCAAAAAGTGATAAAATGCATTGGGTCTTACCCAAGCTAGATACAATTCTCTCGAGAGGTCAGGTGACTGACCAACTCTCTTTCTCAATCACTAGTTCTTATGTTTTTAGCTTTTTACAACATGTGAGATGTAAAAAATATTAATCCTTGAATCTGGACTTCAACCCCTTTTATAGGCTTTCAAATTCACTATTTCACCGCATCTGACGTCATCCCATGTCACTTTACCATTATTGATATCAGAATTCTCCTCAACTACCATTAAATTAGCCAATCAGATCCACTCATTTCACTGTTACTGCACCGGCATATGGCGGCTCTACTCTGTCAACTCCCTGCCACTGCACTGGTCTATGGCGGCTGATAGGAACTACTTCCAATGAGAATCATTGCTTTCCCACAATCATCACTCTCTAGAAGATTGTCTTCTCACCTAAGGTATACTGCACATGACTCTAATTTAGGTCGGTCTATGATCCCACATTCATTTATCGAGTCCAAATACCGAGCCAGTTGATATCATCAATGCTCCATTTACTTCTCTCAACTAGGTCGTGTTAATATATAGGGACTTCATCTGGTCGGTTTCAACAAACTCTCAGAAAATCCAAAAATAACACCATTCATGTGGTCGGGTCAGTATTCCAATTTGCTTCATCATCAACAAGTTCCACCATTTGGAGAACTCCTCTGGATCATATGGTTGGGTCTTTCTGTCGGTCTTTATCTCTCAATGGGCCATTTGACCTTTATCATTTATTTTGACTAAATATAATACCCATTTCACCCTCTAGATATTTGAATATTTCTTGAGGTGAATATAATCTTAAAAAAAAAAAAAAAACAAATCAATCAAGCAGAACAATCGAATCTCTATATTTTTTACATTTTTATATTTGTAATTATTCTTTTTCCTCCGACCAAATTTTAATTTCTCTCTTTAAATTTTTTTCTATCACTGAAATTCAAAAAATTAAACCCTAATTTCTCCATTTTGTGACGGCACTTGCCATTGCGCTAGCCATGGCCACTTCGTGGTTACATGTGACCTGCCAAGCTGCTGCGTTGCCGCGCACAGCCAGCTTTGTTCATGGCTTCTTTGGTTTTTGATTCTTCTGAGTGTTCTTGGTCTCGAAGTGATAGAGGACGAGGCTAGGGTTTATGGGTTCAATTTGTGAAATGAATTTGGAAGCTTGGATTAGGTTTGGAAGAGAAGAAAAATAGTGGGGGTGTGTGTTTTGTCAAAATAATTTATTTAATTTTTTTTTCTTGAATGTGATGCGGTGTAATCCCCACTGGTAGATCCGGCTACCGGTTCGGTTTGGTTCCGACAGGACGGTTCCAATTTTTTTAATTAATTTAAAAATTGAATTTTAATTTTTTTAAAAAAATAAAAATGAGATTTGAAATTTATTAATTTGAATTTATATTACATTAAATTAAAAACTTAATTTAAAAATAAAATTAAAAGAGCATGAACTTAAATTTTTAAAAATTTAAGTTGCCTACGTATCTCCATTACAATTATTTACTCATCATCATTATATGTGCATGTTGTTGATTGATCGGTGATAAACACACACGTTACACAAGCACACGTATCACTCAAGTAGTATAAAAATATCGATCCCACGAGGACTTAATTTCTACGATGTTAATTATTGATGTTACGTATTTACAGGTATCTAATTGGGGTAAGAAGGGATTGTTGTTGGTTGAATGTGGATTTAACTAAATAATAAATAAAAATACAAAATAAAAATAAAGAGAATTTATAATAAAGAAAACATATAGGGTTGTGAATCCGCCCAATATTATTCTAAAGATGAATTGATCTCCTATACATGTGTAATATGTTAGTTTGTTAACTTGGAACACGAAGATATGCAAAATAACTCAATTAACTATATGTCTATGTTAATTAAGAAACTCCAAATTCATTAACTTCAAGTTCCAATTATGGCTACACACGCTCGACAGATATATATTTATCCTGGAAGAAAATCCCTAATATGAGATCGTGTGCTACTGAATCTAAGGCTGAAACCTAAAATCCATTCGTCAAGTTCATTTTAAGTTTACCACATCAATCTTATTGGTGATCAATCAACAAGAAGCATTAAGGTCAAGATTCAATAAACAAGTCAATGCATCACACATTATATAAAGAAAAACAATTATGAAACTTGTGAATATTGTGCTTCATCACTTCCCTGGATTAAAAATAAAATGCTGGTGTTAGAGGATCCACCTTTAATATTTCAAATGTAAAAATCTCACTTTATTATAATATAAAAATTATCACTATTACTCTATTAATTAAGTCAAACCAGCCATAAAGGCAGTGTTATTATTTGTCCATAAACCAGCCATATAGGCGATATTCATCTGTCACCTAAAGACCGACCATATAGGCGGTATCCAATTATGTCAAATAAATAAAACCAGCCATATAGGCGGTATCAACATTAATCCATATTATTAAATTATAATTTCTATATTATAAAATAAGTGAGATTAATCTACCTTATCATATTAAAAGCTTAACTCTTACCTCAGCGGAAATTAATTTCTAAACATAAAGGCAATAAAAACACACACAAACTATTAAAACTAAAAATAAAAATACATAATTAAAATATAGAAAATAAATATAAACAAGATACAATCCTTAAGTTTCTTAATAGAAACCTAAATGAAAGATGAAAATGGAAAATGAATTCAACTACTTATTTATAGGGAAAAATCTGGGCCGGCGTCGCTGTGGGACACAGAAACTGGGCGACGCATGCTGTCCTAGGCTCGCGGCCTAGTCGGGAGTACGGAGTTGCCACGGGGGACTAAACCGGAGAATAATGGAGTCGCCACCCGGTGTGAACCGGGAAAATGAGATTTAAGGCCACACTCACCCCTCGCAAGGGAAGACCTCAAACCGTTGGGTGCGGAACGGTCTCTTACTTATGTCACTTGTAATGAAATGATTTGTATAATAATTTAATCAAGCTTAAGTAACACTTATTTCCAAGACTGTCATGCTTCTAAGTTCACATACATACATCAACAAGGTCATCTAAATTTACATGTAACACATATCCGAATTTGCATAAAGCCTATTTGCATGTAATCTATGTCTCAATTTGCATACATAAGGATTATCATACGGCAAGCATACAAGTTAATAAACACATTACACTCATACATGTGGGGAATACAGATGGACGACACCTACACAATCTTGCATAATGTATAGAAACAATCATATTCATCATACGAAGGAATAGCTACTAGGGACAATTATGTACGAAATCTGATGAAAATAACTCAGTTCAGTGGGTGCGCGTTCGTGTAGCGTTCGAGAACGCGTTCGAACGGAGCCAGAACTGATGCATGAAACACTAAGAAGATGCGTGCACGTTCGCGTAGTGTTTGATAACACGTTCGAACGGTAAACAGAAGGTTCGCATTCGTATAGCATTCGAGAACGCGTTCGAACGGAACCAGACCTGATGCATGATGGAACTAAGAAAGTGCGTGCGCATTCGCGTAGCGTTTGATAACGCGTTCGAACGGTAAACAGAAGGTTCACGTTCGTATGGCGTTCGAGAACGCGTTCGAACGGAACCAGACCTGATACATGATACACTAAGAATATGCGTGCGCGTTCGCGTAGCGTTTGATAACGCGTTCGAACGGTAAACAGAAGGTTCGCGTTCGTATGGCGTTCGAGAACGCGTTCGAACGGAACCAGACCTGATGCATGCAACACATTCATAGGCAAACAAATCCACAATGTGGGACCTCACGTATCCGATTGAACTCATCTCACATCCAACCGGATATACACCAACCGGGCGGCAAAGCATCGTGGTAAAGGATTTTAACCCCTCCAAATAGGGGACCTTTAATCCGACTTACTAAGCCCATGCGCTCAATCGCATCATGCATACAAAGAATAAAGAAACAATAATATCAAACTTAGTTTGCCCGATTGAACGTATCTTGCATTCAACCGAACACACATCAACCGGCGCGGCGAAGCATCGTGGTAAATGATTTTAACCCCTCTAAATATGAGACCTTTAATCCGACTTACTAAGCCCATGCGCTCGATTGAATCATGCATACAAAGAATAAAGAAACAATAATATCAAACTTAGTATGCCCGATTGAATGTATCTTACATTCAACCGAACACACATCAACCGGCGTGGCGAAGCATCGTGGTAAAGGATTTTAACCCCTCCAAATAGGCGACCTTTAATCCGACTTACTAAGCTCATGCGCTCGATTGAATCATGCATACAAAGAATAAAGAAACAATAATATCAAACTTAGTATGCCCGATTGAACGTATCTTGCATTCAACCAAACACACATCAACCGGCGCGGCGAAGCATCGTGGTAAAGGATTTTAACCCCTCCGAATAGGGGACCTTTAATCCGACTTACTAAGCTCATGCGCTCGATTGAATCATGCATACAAAGAATAAAGAAACAATAATATCAAACTTAGTATGCCCGATTGAACGTATCTTGCATTCAACCGAACACACATCAACCGGCGCGGCGAAGCATCGTGGTAAAGAATTTTAACCCCTCCGAATAGAGGACCTTTCATCGCACTTACTAAGCCCATGCACTCGATTGAATCATGCATACAAAAGTAACATGCAGAATTCAAATAACGAAAAATAAATAAACTGAAGCAACATAAAACAAAAGGGGGCGCCGTTTACTCAAGCGGTACGTGGAGTTGTATCCCGAGTATAGATCATACTACCGTCCATTCGGAATCGGCTGTGAAATTTATGTCCGGGTTTCCATCCGATATACCGCGAGAGTTGACACATCTTTTATTTTATTCCAATTCCACAACATACAATATTTCATGATACATGCATATTTATCTACTCAAGGGCCACAACATGCATTTTAGCATGACAATCATGCGAACAATACTCAATAAATAATAAAATAAAACAGAAAATGAATGTGGAGAATACCCTCAGGTATAACCTTTTTTGCCGACTTTCGGGCTTGTTTTTCACGGATGTCGGAAGGATAAAGCTCCTCAACTTCTCCGGTTCACTGGTTTAGCGTCTTAGCTCACTATTTTGCTGTTTTGCTTGCTGTTCGGCCTCCGTTTTGCTGCTGTTCGGCCTCTGCTTTGCTGTTGTTTCCTCTGTATTTTCTGCTCACTGTTTTGACGTTCCAACGGACTATTTTGAGTGTTTTTAGAGGTTCAAGGGCTGTGTTTTTCGGTTGTTTAAGGAGGCTTAGAGTCCAGTTTTTTTATGTTACTGCTTTAAGGATTTTAGGGACTGTATGGGGCTGTGATTTTCGGCACTTGTGAGGATTATTTTGGGGATATATTTTTCGGTGATCTAAGGTGTTTATGGGGGTGTGTTTTCGGTAATGGAGGGCTGCTGTATGGGGCTGGTTTCGGCTTGGTGAGTGGGGGAGATGAAGAGAATTATTCTTTACTTGTTATGGTGCTATTGCCGTAAATTGTAAGAGATTAGAGAGAGTTGGGCGTGAACTATCTGTGTATGAGCTAGGGGGATCATGTCTTGGTTAGAGGTTGTTTATATAGAGAATGGCTAGGGCTTCACCTTGTCTCACAAGGAAGGGATTTGATTTTGTGTTAAGCAAGGAAAGTCAAAGATTGAGGGGGGACAAATTTGGTTTAGATTAGGAATACAATATCTTTAATTTGTTATAATTGATTTTAATTAGGCATGACATCTTTTTAATTTAGTATGGGATTTTGTTTAGTTAGGAAGTTAATATATTTGATTTGTCTTAATTAGGTATGATTATATTTTATGTTTTATTAATTGGTAAATGGTTTAATTATTTTATTTAATTCAATTACATTATCTAATTAATATTTAATTTAATATTTAATTTAATTCCCATGTGTTTTAATGTGTTTTATTAATTGGGATGTGTTTTATGGGCTTGGTGGGCTAATTGGGCTGGGGTGTGAGGCTAGCAGCAAAACCAGAAATACTGACGCCGTTCGAACGCCCATTCGAACGCTACACGAACGCCCGCAATCTGCTTGACGTTCGAAGAAGAGTAACGAACGTAGCACTAACGAAGACAGTGAACTTGCGAAATGAATCTGATGACGTACTTATTCTGAATTTCCCCTTCCGACCTCCGTTTCCCGCAATATCCTTAGCTAAAAAGGTAGTGCCTCCAATTGAGACTCATCATCGGGTTTCACATGCGAAAATGCAATGCCTACAGTCGCCCCCACTTTGATGGGACTTGTGCAGTGTGTGACTTTGAACAATCTTATCAAAGTTATGCAATGCATTTTCACTTACCTGGCTCGTCTGCTGCCTCGAGCTGAGTTGGTGCTGCAGTGGACCTCGATCCTGGGACGCATCCCAATAACTGCAACCGACAACGGGGGCACCTCGACCCTGGGCACCTCGACCCCAACACGCTGACAATAGGGACCTCGCCCTCGAACTGATGATGTAGTGGGCACCTCGACCCTGGGCACCTCGACCCGG
The DNA here is from genome assembly GCA_019454045.1 of Zanthoxylum bungeanum. Classification (NCBI taxonomy): domain Eukaryota; kingdom Viridiplantae; phylum Streptophyta; class Magnoliopsida; order Sapindales; family Rutaceae; genus Zanthoxylum; species Zanthoxylum bungeanum. The sequence goes on along the minus strand of SKCR01016423.1, from coordinate 128,696 downwards.
AACTACAACTGACAACGGGGGCACCTCGACCCTGGGCACCTCGACCCGGAACTACAACTGATGATGCAGTGGGCCCTCGACCCTGGGACGCATCCCGGAACTGCAACTGTCAACAGAGGTACATCGACCTTGGGACGCATCCCAGAACTGCTGACGATGTGGGCATCGCCCTCAAGCTGATATGAGCCTCGCCCCCAAGCCGACATGATATAGGCCTCGCCCCAAAGCTGATATGGGCCTCGCCCCTTGGGACTCATCCCCAAAAACTGAAATTGAGCTGACGCTGCTTGGCTCATTTCTGCCGCTTTCTCCTTTCTTTGAACCTGCGAACACAAAACAAAAAAAACACGAAGAAAATGCAAGGTTACGTGTATGCATGGATGATTTTCTTATTCCGTTGGGTTAGGTCTTCTGCCAATTCCCATGGTGACTGCTCGGTCTTCTCTCCCTCAGGCAAAGTATTGCTTCAATCTGTCTACGTTGATCGGCTCGGTGAACTCGTTCCCCTCCAAGTCTGATAGCTTCACTGCTTCATTTCTCATTACCTTCTGCACTATGTAAGGTCCTTCCCAGTTAGGTCTAAATTTTCTTCTCGGATCTGTCGTCGACGGCCTCGACTGCTTAAGTACCAAATCACACTTTCTGATCTTGGTGGGACGTACTTTCTTGTTGAATGCTCGGGCTAGTCTATTCTGATACAACTACATGTGATACAAAGACTTCGTTCTCTTCTCATCCAATAGTGCTAACTGATCAAACCTCTGTGCGGCCCACTCCTGTTCCGGTAATTCTGCCTCTGCTAATACCCTCAGAGACTGTATTTCCACTTCTACTGGTAATACTGCTTCCATTCCATAGACCAAAGAGTAAGGTGTGGCTCATGTTGCTGTCCTTATTGATGTTCTGTACCCCCACAAAGCATATGGTAGTTTCTCGGCCCAATCTCTGCAGTTCTTTGTCATCTTGGATAAAATCATTTTTATGGTCTTGTTGGCTGCCTCAACTGCCCCATTTGCCTGCGGCCTGTACGGTGATGACTTGTGGTGGCCGATCCCGTACCTATGTAACATTGCCTTCGTCTCTCCTTGAAACTGAACTCTGTTGTCCGTCACTACATGATGCGGCATACCATACCGAAAAGTGAGGTTCCGGGCTATAAACTTTGCCATCTGTTTTGCTGTAACATTACGGAATGATTCGGCTTCCACCCACTTCGAGAAGTAATCTACTTCCACTACTATGAAGCGATGCCCATTCGATGCATTCGGTCGAATTTCTCCAATCATATCAATTCCTCATGCTGAGAAAGGCCACGGCTCTGACAGCCCGTGCAACTCTGTGTGCGGTAAGTGATTCAAATTACCATGTGCTTGACAATCATGACAGTGCTTTACCATCTTTGCGCAGTCTGTTTCCATGGTTGACCAATAAAAACCTTGTCTCACTATCTTTCGGGACAGATTCAACCCGTTCATGTGCGGACCACATACCTCGGCGTGTATTTCTTCCATTACATGCTGGGCTTCTTCCTTTCTCAAACACTTCAACTGAATACCGTTTGCTTGCGTCTTGTACAGTTCCCCTTTCAAAATCACATACTGGGAAGCCAACTTCTGAATGGCTATTGTGTCTTTTCTGCCTGCCCCTTCCGGGAGTTCACCATGTTCCAGATACCTCTGAATGTCATAATACCAAGGTTTACCATCGTCGACCTCAACTTCCAGAATTCTTTCTACCTCATAAACAGATCTGCTTGCTGTTGTCAGTATCAACGGTCTCATCACTAACTTTTCTGGATTTTCCCAAGTTGCTGCGAGTGTAGCCAATGCATCTGCCATCTGATTCTCTTCTCTCGGTAAGTGCTGAAACTTACACTCGGGGATAACCTGTGCCAACTTTCTGAGGTAGAAAAGGTAAGGTTTCAACCGTTCTTCTTTCAATTCCCATTCTCCTCACATCTGCTGGACTACCAACATAGAATCTCCGAAGACTTCCACACTCCCGGCCTTCAAGGCTATCAATGCTGTCAAACCAAAAGCACATGCTTCATACTCGGCCATGTTATTAGTCACTCTGAATGTCAACCTCTTGGCTAAAGGCAAAGTCTCTCCCTCGGGGGTCACTATCACGATCCCAATTTCGGCTCCCTTGTAATTCACCGCTCCGTCAAAATACATCTTCCATCTCTGAACTGTTATTGCTTGGATCTCTTCATCTGGAAATTCAAACTTGTACGGATCCCCCTCAACAGGTTGTAGTGCCAGAAACTCTGCTACTGCTCACCCTTTGATCACTTTGGAGGTGAGATACTCAATGTCAAACTCTGTCAGCAATACCAACCATCTGCCTAATTTTCCCACTAGTGAAGGCACCGAATGAAGATATTTCAGAGGATTTTCCTTGGCCACTATCTGGATCTTGTATGACTGGAAATAATGTCGCAACTTTCTGGAAGCCCATACCACTGCAAGACAGATCTTCTCAACTTCCTGATATCGGGCCTCATACGGGAGCATCTTCTTACTCAGATAATAGATTGCATGTTCTACCCCATGTCTCATCAGCCTGTACCATCATTGCCCCCAGTGCTTCTGATTCTATAGCCAAATACAATATCAAAGGTCTGCCCGGTCTCGGAGGTTTCAATACAGGAGGCTTCACCAAGTACTCTCTGATTTTATCGAAGGCTGTATGACACTGTTCATTCCATCTCACTGGCTGATCTTTTCTCAACAGTTTGAAGATAGGCTCACATACTGATGTCAACTTGGCGATGAACCGACTGATGTACTGAATCTTCCCCAAGAATGCTCTGACTTTTTTTTTTCTGTCTTCGGTGCAGGCATTTCTGTGATTGCCTTGATCTTTTCGGAGTCTACCTCTATTCCGCCCATTCCCACTGTATGACCAAGCAATTTCCCTGATGTCACCCCAAACACACATTTCTTGGGATTAAGCCGCAGGTTGTATCTGTCAACTCTCTGAAGGAACCTTTCCAGTGCTTCAATATGTCCAACTCTTGTCTCTGATTTCACCATCATGTCATCCACATACACCTTAATCTCTTTGTGCATCAAGTCATTGAAAAGTGTAGTAGCCATCCGCTGATAAGTAGCCCCTGCATTCTTAAGCCCAAACGGCATAACCTTGTAACAATAAGTACCCCACTCAGTAACAAATGCAGTCTTATGTTTTTCTTCCTCAGCCATGCGAACCTGATTGTAACCTGACAACCCATCTGCAAATGAATACATAGCAGATAAAGCTGCACTATCAACCAGAACATCTATATGCGGCAGAGGAAAATCATCTTTCGGACAAGCCTTGTTGAGATCTCTGTAGTCTACACACATTCTGACCTTCCCATCTTTCTTTGGTACCGGTACTATATTAGCCAACCACTCAGGATATTTTACTACTTCCAGGAACCCCACATCTATCTGTTTCTTAACTTCCTCTCTGACTTTCTCAGCCCATTCGGGTCTCATCCGTTGGAGTTTCTGTTTTACTGGCCTCATATTCGGATAAGTTGGTATTGTGTGCTGGGCAATGTTTCTGTCTACCCCAGGCATGTCCTCATAGGACCAAGCGAACACTTTGGCATATCTGACCAACACTTCTTCTAGTTTCTCCCTCTATTCGGAGGTTACTTCATTTGCAATCAGAATTTCCTTGGGGTTCTCAAGTGTACCCAAGTTAAATGCAGTAGTTTTGGCTGAACTGATGTCAAATATGCTTGATTCGTGCAGTGTAAATGGAAATGACTCAGGAAAAAGTAAGCAAAAGAGATGTCTTTATTATTGGATAATGCAGAAGTACATTCAAACAAATCAGGAAGGTAAATGTCTTCATCATCTATAGACGTTTCTTCCTCTGCAATCAGTTCTTCCTCAGACTTTTCGTCCTCTCCCAGAGTCAGGCTCTCCAACTTCATCAGTTCTTCCTCCTAGTTCTCTTCTTCTTTCTTCACAATTTCTTCAACTATCAGCTTCTTACCCAACATATCCTAAAAGATCTCAAACCCAGGTACCACAATTCCATTAACTTCCACAGGTTCAGGCTCCTCTTGATATCCTGAAGCTTTCACAAAACACTCCATCAGCTTCAGGCCCTTTTTCTTGACCTTTGGCTTTTCTTCATCAGACTTGTACCCCAAACCCTTCCGAGTAGTTTGTCCTCTGAAATCTGGTAATTCTGAACCTTTACCTGGCTCAAACTTCATTTTCTCCATAATCTTAGCCACCCTAGGATCCACCCAATCCTCAAAAGTAGCTGACACCTGAAACTTCGTGAAAGGTTGTATCTCCAAGACAGCCACGACATTATCTAACTCAGCCCGTATAGTAACAACTTCTCCCTCATACGGAAACTTGATCATCTGATGTAAAGTGTAAGGCACGCCCCCAAGTTTGTGAAACCAAGGCCTTCTAACAATAGGCGAAAGTAGCTGGGATGTCCAGTACTGTGAACTCAACCTCATCTTCAATCGGTCTTACCTTGACCATAGCCACAAAGGTACCCTCAACTCCCCTTTTACTGTCATCATAAGCCTTAATAGCCATGCTGGAGGGGTCCAAGTCCGTTGCTTTCATACCCAATCTCGCCAGAATTTTCAGCGGGCACACATTGATGGACGAACGTCATCCACCTTCACACATGAAGTTCTCTTGCCTCTTACCTCGGCCCTGATAAATAGAGGCCTGTTATGATTTCTCCCTTCTGCTGGGAGTCATCCTCAGAAAAAGATATCTGCAAAGCTTCTTTCTGAACCGACCCGACAAACATTGCAGGGGTGTGGCGTCTTCCGGTACCACAATCTTGCTCAAAGCCTCAACCATGGTTACCTATGCTCCCGAGATGCACATAACAGTTCCCAGATACTCATTTGTGCTCTAGTCTTCCTCAATTGCCTCAGCACTATATCCCCCTCAGTATTTTCTGCAGTCTCAACCACTTCTCTACCATCTGTCAAAACTTCATTACCCTTCTCTGCCATAATTCTGAACCTTTACCTGGCTCAAACTTCATTTTCTCCATAATCTTAGCCACCCTAGGATCCACCCAATCCTCAAAAGTAGCTGACACCTGAAACCTCGTGAAAGGTTGTATCTCCAAGACAGCCACGACATTATCTAACTCAGCCCGTATAGTAACAACTTCTCCCTCATACGGAAACTTGATCATCTGATGTAAAGTGTAAGGCACGCCCCCAAGTTTGTGAAACCAAGGCCTTCCTAACAATAAGGCGAAAGTAGCTGGGATGTCCAGTACTGTGAACTCAACCTCATCTTCAATCGGTCTTACCTTGACCATAGCCACAAAGGTACCCTCAACTCCCCTTTTACTGTCATCATAAGCCTTAATAGCCATGCTGGAGGGGTCCAAGTCCGTTGCTTTCATACCCAATCTCGCCAGAATTTTCAGCGGGCACACATTGATGGACGAACCGTCATCCACCTTCACACATGAAGTTCTCTTGCCTCTTACCTCGGCCCTGATAAATAGAGGCCTGTTATGATTTCTCCCTTCTGCTGGGAGTTCATCCTCAGAAAAAGATATCTGCAAAGCTTCTTTCTGAACCGACCCGACAAACATTGCAGGGTTGGCGTCTTCCGGTACCACAATCTTGCTCAAAGCCTCAACCATGGCTTACCTATGCTCCCGAGATGCACATAACAGTTCCCAGATACTCATTTGTGCTCTAGTCTTCCTCAATTGCCTCAGCACTATATCCCCCTCAGTATTTTCTGCAGTCTCAACCACTTCTCTACCATCTGTCAAAACTTCCTTACCCTTCTCTGCCATATCATTGTAAAAACGACCACTGCGTGTCATTCCCCTTACTTCTTCCTCATCACTGATAGAGAAATCAAGCCAAAAGTTTTTCCCCTGCTCAATCTCATCTTCACTAGTACTATCACAGATTCCCAGGCAAAAGGCTTGAGGGTGAAAGGATTTTAGGACAAGGTCTTCTGGGAGGCCAGAATTGATCATATAGGCTGGTGGTGGTACGTCACGGTAATTGGGTAAGGGGTTTCTGTGTGTGTCAGGCTGTTCTGTTTCTGGGTCAGGTATTTTCTTGGAGTCTATCAGGTCTTGGATTTCATGGCGGAGTCGGGCGCAATTGTCAGTGTCATGGCCCTTTTGTTGGTGAAAGTGACAGTAAAGGCTTAGGTTATAATGTGATGGTAGGGGATTGGGTAATGGTTTGGCTTCCAAGGGTTTTAAGAGCCCTTGCCTCTTCAATTTCTCTAGCACCTTGGACAGGGGCCTTCCCAAGTTAGAAAACCTCCGGTTCCGGATAGCGGCAATCTCAGCAGAAACGGGCTTAGTTCCCGATGTTCCCCCAATGGGCCTCCTGTTCAGACCATAGAATTTTCTATTCTTGGCCTCTTCTTCCTCAATATCCATGACAGTTTCCCTCAACTGCCGAAAGTCTGCAATCATGGAGGTCATCATCCTCAACTTGCTGTAGATGGAGGGCTTGGTGCCCTTGATAATCATCTTAATCTGATCCTTCTCCGAAGGCCTAGTATGCATCTTCAACAACTAACCCATCCACCGGTCCACATACTCATTAAAACTCTCCTCTGATTTCTGCTTAACATTCTCCAGATCACGGAGTGACAGATCGATCTCTAGGTCAGTGACATACTGCTTCAGGAAGGCATCAGCCAACTCCCTCCAATCTTCATTCACTTTCTTCTCCAAACTGTGGTACCACACCACAGGAGCTCCCTCGAGCGACATTCCAAACATTTTCTGCACTTGGCGCTGAGATAAACCAACTGAACTCATGACTGATACAAACTGCCAGAGATGCACCATTGGATCCCTATTCCCGTTAAACTTAGCCATATCAGACATCTTGAACTGTGCCGGCAACTGTTCCTCGAAAGTCAGTGTGTCATAATCTAGCAAATCCTCATTCTTACCCCTCATCTTGCGGGTAACTGACTCAACCTGATCCCGGTTTTCTGTAACTCTGCCTGAGCCCAGATACTCTGAAGCTGCTGCATACTCTGCCATATCATCATCAAAAGTGGGGATATCATCCCCCAATCTGTTCGGAGGTTCCTCTTGCCTCACATCCCCAGAATTAACCCCAGTACGAGACCCGGCTATACCAGCCACAGCAGTAGTCAATGCTTGCAACTGTTAAGTGACCTTGGTGAGACTGTTCTCTAACTGATCCATACGAGATACCTCATTACCGGATTCACTCATGATTGTTACTGTTCTTTTAATGAGCCTGTCCCTTCTCTAACCCAAACGGTATCTATGATGTCTTTTTGAGACATAGAGGGTGTTAACATGATATATGTATGCATGAGGTGCATGAGATGCATGTAACATATATAACATACTAAATTAATTAAAATTTTCAAACAAATCAGGCCGTTATCATTTTAGAAGCTTTTGGGCTAATTGTTATAGGAGTGAACTCATCCCAGTTTAAATGGCCCAACGAGTTCACATCTCATGACAAAGAGCCCAACTAAATCCAAATGGCAACGTTCCGAACACAAGCACAAAGTGGCCCATCAACACTTAGAAGCCTTTGGCCCAACCGTCATAAAATACGTTATTGTCCCAGTTTAAATGGCCCAACAAGCCCATATCCCATGACAAATGGTCCAAATGGATCCAAACGACGATGTTCCCAAACACAAGCATAAAAGAGAGATAATGCAAACATAAAGTAATAATTTCTACGTAATGGCCCCTCAACATTTCAGAAGCTTTGGGCCTAGTAGTCATAAGATACGAACTCGCCCCAGTTTAAATGGCCCAGCAAGTCCGCATTTCTGACAATAGTCCAACCGCATCCAAATGAGGATGGTCCACAAGCACATACTCAAGGAAATAATTGTTACTTTAACCATACAATCCCGGTCTATGGGTGGGTTCGCAGGAGTGTAGACAAAGTCTCTCATCGGCGAAGGATGGCCCACAACTAGGTCTCCCCAATCAAGGGTTCGAGCAACCAAGTGAGCGCACCCTTTTTATAGACTAAGGTACTTGCCAATGAGCTATGGTGTGTGACTGACTGTCAAATGGATTTCCCGTTGTAGATTCCCCAGAGGGAAGGTGGAGCGAGGCTCACTTAAATACCCAAGCCTCTTAGGCTCTTATCGCTTGGTGTCAGGAATAAACAACGAGTCCTCCAAATTAGTCCATCACAATAGGCTACGAGTAGATGGCTATATAGGTGCCTTCACAGTTTTTCCTTCTAGAAAGGTAGTGAATGAAGGAAGACACCAAACCATTACCTAGCCTTAAAATGCCTTTGATTAAACCCCCATTTTATCCACTATAGACACGGTCAATTAAAACATAAATCAAAACATTACAAGACAATATTTTGGGGCCGATTCTCTATCCCCAGTGGAGTCGCCACACTGTGGGACACAGAAACTGGGCGACGCATGCTGTCCTAGGCTCGTGGCCTAGTCGGGAGTACGGAGTAGCCACAGGGGACTAAACCGGAGAATAATGGAGTCGCCACCCGGTGTGAACCGGGAAAATGAGATTTAAGGCCGCACTCACCCCTCGCAAGGGAATACCTCAAACCGTTGGGTTCGGAACGGTCCCTTACTTATGTCACTTGTAATGAAAGGATTTGTATAATAATTTAATCAAGCTTAAGTAACACTTATTTCCAAGAGTGTCATGCTTTTAATTTCACATACATACATCAACAAGTTCATCTAAATTTACATGTAACACATATCTGAATTTGCATACAGCCTATTTGCATGTAATATATGTCTCAATTTGCATACATAAGGATTATCATACGGCAAGCATACAATTTAATAAACACATTACACTCATACATGTGGGGAATACAGATGGACGACACCTACACAATCTTGCATAATGCATAGAAACAATCAGATTCATCATACGAAGGAATAGATACTAGGGACAATTATGTACGAAATTTGATGAAAATAACTCAGTTCAGTGGGTGCGCGTTCGTGTAGCGTTCGAGAACGCGTTCGAACAGAGCCAGACCTGATGTATGAAACACTAAGAAGATGTGTGCACGTTCGCGTAGCGTTTGATAACGCGTTCGAACGGTAAACAGAAGGTTCGCGTTCGTATAGCGTTCAAAAACGCGTTCGAACTGAACCAGACCTGATGCATGATGGAACTAAGAAAGTGCGTGTGCGCGTTCGAGTAGCGTTTGATAACGCGTTTGAACGGTAAACAGAAGGTTCGCGTTCGTATGGCGTTTGAGAACACGTTCGAACGGAACCAGACCTGATGCATGATACACTAAGAATATACGTGCGCGTTCGTGTAGCGTTTGATAACGCATTTGAACGGTAAATAGAATGTTCGCATTCGTATGGCGTTTGAGAACGCGTTCGAACGGAACCAGACCTGATGCATGCAACACATTCATAGGCAAACAAATCCACAATGTGGGACCTCACGTATCCGATTGAACTCATCTCACATCTAACCGGATATACACCAACCGGCGCGGCAAAGCATCGTGGTAAAGGATTTTAACCCCTCCAAATAGGCGACCTTTAATCCGACTTACTAAGCCCATGCGCTCGATCGCATCATGCATATAAAGAATAAAGAAACAATAATATCAAACTTAGTATGCCCGATTGAATGTATCTTGCATTCAACCGAACACACATCAACCGGCGCGGTGAAGCATCGTGGTAAAGGATTTTAACCCCTCCAAATATGGGACCTTTAATCCGACTTACTAAGCCCATGCGCTCGATTGAATCATGCATACAAAGAATAAGAAACAATAATATCAAACTTAGTATGCCCGATTGAACGTATCTTGCATTCAACCGAACACACATCAACCGGCGCGGCGAAGCATCGTGGTAAAAGATTTTAACCCCTCCAAATAGACGACCTTTAATCCGACTTACTAAGCCCATGCGCTCGATTGAATCATGCATACAAAGAATAAAGAAACAATAATATCAAACTTAGTATGCCCGATTGAACGTATCTTGCATTCAACTGAACACACATCAACCGGCGCGGCGAAGCATCAAGTAAAAGATTTTAACCCCTCCGAATAGAGGACCTTTCATCGCACTTACTAAGCCCATGCACTCGATTGAATCATGCATACAAAAGTAACATGCAGAATTCAAATTACGAAAAATAAATAAACCGAAGCAACATAAAACAAAAGAGGGCGCCGTTTACTCAAGCGGTACGTGGAGTTGTATCCCGAGTACATATCATACTACCGTCCATTCGGAATCGGCTATGAAATTTATGTCCGGGTTTCCATCCGATATACCGCGAGAGTTGACACATCTTTTATTTTATTCCAAGTCCACAACATACAATATTTCATGATACATGCATATTTATCTACTCAAGGGCCACAACATGCATTTTAGCATGACAATCATGCAAACAATACTCAATAAATAATAAAAATAAAACAGAAAATGAATGTGGAGAATACCCTCAGGTATAACCTTTTTTACCGACTTTCGGGCTTGCGTTTCACGGACGTCGGAAGGGTAAAGCTCCTCAACTTCTCTGGTTCACTGGTTTAGCGTCTTAGCTCACAGTTTTGCTGTTTTGCTTGCTGTTCGGCCTCCGTTTTGCTGCTATTCGGCCTCTGCTTTGCTGCTGTTTCCTCTGTATTTTCTACTCACTGTTCAGGTCACTGTTTTGACGTTCCAACAGACTATTTTGAGTGTTTTTAGAGGTTCAAGGGCTGTGTTTTTCGGTTGTTTAAGGAGGATTAGAGTGCAGTTTTTTTATGTTACTGTTTTAAGGATTTTAAGGACTGTATGGGGCTGTGATTTTCGGCACTTGTGAGGATTGTTTTGGGGCTATATTTTTCAGTGATCTAAGGTGTTTATGGGGGTGTAATTTTCGGTAATGGAGGGCTGCTGTATGGGGCTGGTTTCGGCTTGGTGAGTGGGGGAGATGAAGAGAATTATTCTTTACTTGTTATGGTGCTATTGCCGTAAATTGTAAGAGATTAGAGAGAGTTGGGCATGAACTATCTGTGTATGAGCTAGGGGGATCATGTCTTGGTTATGGGTTGTTTATATAGAGAATGGCTAGGGCTTCACCTTGTCTCACAAGGAAGGGATTTGATTTTGTGTTGAGCAAGGAAAGTCAAAGATTGAGGGGGGACAAATTTGGTTTAGATTAGGAATACAATATCTTTAATTTGTTATAATTTATTTTAATTAGGCATGACATCTTTTTAATTTAGTATGTGATTTTGTTTAGTTAGGAAGTTAATATATTTGATTTGTCTTAATTAGGTATGATTATATTTTATGTTTTATTTAATTGGTAAATGGTTTAATTATTTTATTTAATTCAATTACATTATCTAATTAATATTTAATTTAATATTTAATTTAATTTCCCATGTGTTTTAAATGTGTTTTATTAATTGGGATGTGTTTTATGGGCTTTGGTGGGCTAATTGGGCTGGGGTGTGAGGCTAGCAGCAAAACCAGAAATACCGACGCCGTTCGAACGCCCATTCGAACGCTGCACGAACGCCCGTAATATGCTTGACGTTCGAACGAAGTAACGAACGCAGCACTAACGAAGACAGTGAACTTGCGAAATGAATCTGATGACGTACTTATTCTGAATTTCCCCTTCCGACCTCTGTTTCCCTCAATATCCTTAGCTAAAAAGGTAGTGCCTCCAACTGAGACTCATCATCGGGTTTCACATGTGAAAGTGCAATGCCTACAGTCGCTACGCGTGAAGTGATGCGCGTCGCGATGCGCTGAGATGTTGACACGTGTACGCGGGATTGTCTGGCGTCGTGACTCGTAAAAGTTGTTGTGTCGCGAAGCGATGCACAATTGTTGCCGTGTGTTGGCAGCTCTACTTTCGACGTTTAATGGTGACGCGTCCCGGTTGCAGAAGTTCTGCGCGTCGCGACACTAGCTGTGAAATTTCATTTTTGCCCTTTTTGTCTGTTTTTTTATCGTTTTAGCCCCGAGTTGATTGCATTGAGTCTCGATAGTTTATTTATCTGCAAAATAAATAAAAACACATCAAAACGGTCATCAAACCTGAAAAACTATACAAAATATTAAGTTAAATGGTGGTAAATGTTGATATATTTTCCGCTCATCATTGAGCATTTACACTTACAGATGCATTATCTAGGCATTTTACTGATAGCATGATTTAAAGCATTTCGAACATAATTATTGTAGACGCTGGTTTTCACCCGAGGTCCACAATCGAGATTTCGTCAAGAGGGGCATTAGCGATCCTGCAAAACAGAGGTAGAGTGAGCGGGAGTTCTGCCCACTGGTGTGGTGGGTGCCGGGGGCACTCCGACGCTCAAGTCAGTAGAGAAGATGAGCTATAAACACCGTAGGATGGAGAACAAGGGCATATATTACCTTGGTTCCTGTATCATACCGTGAGGGTGGTAGGTTGATGCTTATAAGAATTATGGAGTGAATGTTCTAAGGCTATGAGTAGGAGAGCTTCTCTGTCCTTTCTCGTGGATTTTCTTCTCTTATTTATACACACTTGCAAAACGTGCGTATTTGTTTCCACTAATTGCTCGTCTGCTGGATTTAGTAACGGCCGATTTATGTGGGATAGTTATTAGCTTGGGCGTTTCATGGACCGGCCTTTGGATGATCCTTCGGTTACGGGCATTGGTGTTCACTGGGCCTGGGCCTGCACTATGTCTTTGGGGTTTAGTTAGGGAGTTTCATGGGTGCATTTAGCAGTGGTCTTGGAGGAAAAGGACGAAATTGCCCTTGGACCGAATTTGGCCCGTACAGTTTGTCCCATACTCTGTAAGTCAATGAGTCCTTGGCTTGGAGAGTACTTGACGTGTGTGTTGCCTAGAACGAGGCCATAGTATGTAGGTGTACTCGAGCGTTGATGCTGCCTATTGATTGAACCAAGTCTACTAGGTCTTGCAAGGCTTCTAAACCGGTCTCCTCTTTATAAAACCTTGTCGTTGTTGTCATACCCACAAAAGCAACCCGGGTCCATTTGCAGGATCAAAGTCCTTCTACTGTCGGCAATGAACTTGCTGCCAGAGAAACATGCCAAAACCGAGAAGCATGCGAGCCCACATACGCCATATTTCGTAGGAGAATGAGAATATTCTCTCTAACCTGCAAGAAGATGCAGAACCCACGATGCTAAGGCCCACATTTTTTTCCCGAAAAGATTACTGTATATTCAAAAAGAAGAGATATGTAAAAAAGTACAAGGGAATCCCCCAGGAGAGCGCTAAACAATACAAGAGGCTAAGCCAAAAGCCAACAAGGCCGATCACTAAGAAAAAATAAGCTGAGAAAATTACAGACTTCTCCGAATCTGCTATACATAAACTCCTCGGACCATAGCACCATGAGCATCGTCCCACAAACCCAACTCCATGAGCAAAAGGCCGAACAAACCAGCATGCCCAAAAAACAAAGACTCCACATCCAGAAAAAGAGAAAATAAGCGGCCCAAAACGGCCCAAACCCAAATCATCAACGCCCTTCACGCTCAACTGAGAGGATAACACCGCGAAATAAAACTAAAGCCACCCAATCACTTGGTAGGCCCACAAAGCAGAAGGAATAAATGTTTCGGTCGAAACCCAAAAAACAGCACACAATCCATATGCAAACGCCCAAAGCTTTGGCTGAAATCCATATCGCCCAACAACTACCTAAAACAAATTCTGCCTTTGTCCCACATCGCCCATTGCAACAACCAAAACAAGCAGCAGAAAACACTAAATCCCCCGTCGCCCAACCAAAACCCTTTGGCTTAGGAACAAGAAAAAACAAACAGCAAGAGATAAGTTTTATCGTCCCACATCGACTATTTGGAAGAAAACCAAGATGCGGCTGCTAACAAAATCAAACCCACACCGGCTCAACCGGCTCAATAGACACACCAAAATAAAGACCCACAGCTCAAGAACCATAACTGCTCAAGTTCCATAAGTCCCACATCCCCACTGCAAATCGAATGAACAAGAGAGGATGCCATAACTCCCACGACGATACGCCGAAGCTGAAGCCATAAGATGAAGTGTCGTGGGATATGGCTTTTTGTGTCGACTGGGTGACCGACGTAAACACACACGTATAACGCAAGCGCACGTATCGTTCAAGTAGTATAAAAATATCGATCCCACGAGGACTTAATTCCTACTGTTGTTATTAATTGTTGATACTATTTATTTACAAATATCTAATTATAGGGAGAAGGGAATTGATTGCTTGAAATGATTTGATTTGTAGATTTACTAAATAAATAAAAAGACAAAAGATAAAAGAAAATACTAAGGAAAATAAAAAGATTCAAAGATCTAGGGTTGTGAATCTTTCTAATATCAATTAAAAGATGAAGTAGTTAAATCATAGTTGGGTAAATTATTAAATTATTAATCTGGAACACTAAATTATGTAAAAGCCTCTTTCGAATGATCATTTACAAATACCTAGTTTTAATCCAATTGAATCATATGTCTATGTCAATTAAATTACCTAGATTCATTAAGGTTAAGTTCCAATTAAGACTACCCCCGCCCGACAGGTATATTCCTATCCTGTAAGGAAATCTATTAAAGGGTTATCTATCCTTAAGGAAGATCGTGGGTTGTTGAGACTAAGGTTTTAAACTTAAAATCCCTATGTCTAGTTCATTTTAAGTTTACCTAATCAATTTTATTAGTGATCGGTTAATAAAAAGCATTAAGATTATGACTCAACAAATAACTCTTTTAATTACCCCAACTATAATCTAACCCTTTTTCAATACGGTGATATTAGAAATCATCACACCCTAGAATACTAACTTAGTTACAACACATAGTTAGGACTAGTAAAACAAAGATAAAAATTACTAAAAAGTAAATGCAGAAAAATAAATAAAATGCTAAGGAAAAAGGAATTAACTTCTACTAAATACTATTTAGAAATCTCCCATAAATATAATATATACTTGTGTGATATTTTAAACCAACCGTCCAGAATGGCGGTATCCTGATTAAGTCAAATTCAAATATACCAGCCATAAGGCGGAACAGAAATATAAACTTAAACCAACCGTCCAGTATGGCGGTATCCTTATTAAGTCCGGTTATAAATAGTTTATATATTATATTTTAGGGAGATTAATCTAAATAGCAATAGTAAAAGAATTACCTTTTTACCTCAGCATAAAGAAGTTACCCCCTCATAGATGGATAGAATTACTACTACAAAACATAAATAAAACTGAATAAAAGAAGCAAATAAGAAGAACTCTCTTTTATTTATAAGGATTTCAGAGGAAGAGGTACATTTGAAACTAAAAATTCGAAATCTATTTATAGGCAAAAAAATCTAATTTTTTATTATTATTTTTCTGATTTTTATTTTTTTATTATTTTTCTGATTTTTATTTTTTTATTATTATTTTTTTTGGATCGCTGAATTTTCGACACGTGGCATGGTGTGCTAAAATGACGGCTCGTTGAATCTTTGACACGTGGCATGGTGGTTAAATTACTAAAATACCCTCGGTGTCGGGATGCCCAAAATTACCAAAATACCCTTTTCGCCAAATTTCACAATTTTGCTCCAAATCACCTCCAGAATATCTTGAAACTTAATTTTGGTGTCGGAATGCCCAAAATTACCAAAATTTGTGTCGGGACGTCCAAAATTACCAAAATACCCTTTTTGTCAAATTTCACAGTTTTGCTTCAAATCACCTCCAGAATGTCCTGAAACTTTATTTATCTACAAAATAACACAAAACACATCAAAATATTCACAAAACTCAAGAAACTATACAAAATATTAAGTTAAATGAGTGGGAAATAGTGATACATTTATCACTCATCACACCCCCAAACCTAACATTTTGCTAGTCCTCGAGCAAAATAAAATAACATAGTAAATTTAACTAAGCCACTTTCGTAGGGATCACGATTGCATTTAGCATATGCAACAAGCCTTTAAACCCCTAGGTGTCCCTAGTGGACGAGTTGTAGTCTCGTGAGGATTTACAGCAATGATACCCACAAACATTTTATAAAAGTAAAAAGGAAGTGAAACTAATGCACACAAAAGCAAAAAGACAAGAGAAAATAGAATAAAGAAGTTAGTGACTAATTAGGTGAAACTTCTACTCCAAGTTATTAGTTGTTTTGTTTCATTCTAAATTATTAAATAAGTAAATTCTCCGATTATTTTTACCATTCTTCATATACACAGCCAACATAATATTAAACAACTCATTTCGCCCATAACAGTCATAAGTGCAGTTGATAAGAGAGTAATATTTTTGTCCTAAAGTTTTATCAGATTTCACACCTTTTGTAGTAATGGAATAATTTTTTTGATTTTTCTGATTTTTTTCTTTGATTTTTTTCTTTCCTCTATTTTTTATTTATATACAATATCTTCCATCTATGTAGCGAGCTTTGGGCCGGTGGCTCCCAAACCAGTTGGCTTTAGGGCATCAGGTGTTAAGACACCCCTAAGGACTTAATTACTCAGACTTCAGATATATGTATTTTTTTTCTATCATCTTTTTGATCCATGTAGCGAGTGTTGGGCCAGTGACTCCCAAACCAGTTGGTTTTAGGGCACTAGGTATTAAAATACCCTTACAGACTTAATAACTCGGATCTCAGACATTTTTTTTTTTTTATTCCATCACTTTTTTTGAGATGCTTCTCCAATTAAACTATAGCACTGAATATTGCAATCTTTTCAATTTTATCCTATGTCCGTATGTTACCATGTATGTTGATAATATCTGCCAACTAAGTATATGAAGATCCATTTTAGTCAGTTTAATGGAGAATTTACAGATTAAATAATTCAAAAGTGAATAAAAAAAAATTAACTTGTTTTGAATTAGGTTTGAAATACGTCTCAGGAGTGGAAATTCCTTACACATCTATTTCTTACCAATTTCATCTTTTTAGTCAACATAACAACAAAACATTTCTACTGATCATATAACTATAATTTACATGTGTTTTTTTTTTTTTCAAAGGCTCTCGCTGACGAAGGATTGTTCACAACTAGGACTCCCCACTCAAGGGTTCAAGCGACCAAGTGAACGCACCTTTTTTATACCTTATAGTACGTGCCAACGAATTTATGGTGTGTGACTAACTGTCGAATGGACTTCCCGTTGTAGATTCCCCAGAGGGAAGGTGGAGCAAGGCTCACTTAAATACCCAAGCCCCTTAGGCTCTTATCGCTTGTTGTCAGGAATAAAAAACGAGTCCTCCAAACTAGTCTGTCACAACACGCTACAAGTGAATGATTATCTAGGTGCCTCCACAGCTTTTCCTTATAAAAAGGTAGTGAGTGGAGGAAGACACCAAACCATCACCTAGCTTTAAATATGCCCTTTGTTTTTATTAATTTTTTAATTTTTTGTATTTTTCAAAAAAATTTGGACTAAAAAATAAAAACAAAATACAAACAAGTACTATTAACTATTCCTCACCCCCAAACCTAAATGAGACATTGTCCCCAATGTCTTAAACAGTAGATGAAGAGTTTAGAAGATAGTACCTGGTTGGCTGAATTACTACAAGCAAATTAAAGGTTAAGATCCAGATTAACACGACGCCTCTTACCACGATCATCATCAGACCATTTTATCTTTGAAATGATAGGGTCAACTTGTGGTTCATAGGCTATGAGTTGGTCAAGTAGATCTGGAGCAGACCTAGCAGTAAAAAGGAGTTCTTTCATAGGTTTTGACACGAACCCATTTCTCCGAGCATCATCAAGAAACACACAAAGAAAATCATAAAATCCATCAACGTTGAGCAGTCCAAGCGGTTTTGCTGGTGTATGTTCAGGTTCGCCCAAGATAGAACTATAAAAATTTCCTCTAATGTACCCAAGCCACCTGGCAAAGCAATAAAAGCATCAGAACGGTTAATCATTTCAACCAGTCGTTCAGACATACCTGGCACGATCAGTTCCTCTCTGTTTGATGGTTCAATCAGATTTGCCTCTGCCAAGGGTTTTGGGATGATTCCTAAAATGTGACTGCATCATTCCTGTACGGCTTTTGAAACGATCCCCATTAGTCCAAGATTGCCTCCGCCATATATTAAGTGCATATTCCTTGCAGATAAGACTCGACCCAATTCTTGTGCTGCTTCTATGTATTGTGGTTTAGTACCAACACTACTACGCCGCAAAACACACAGATGTTTTCAACTCGTCTTCTTGAAGTGGCTTCCATTTTTGTATGTATTTCTTTCTCAACTGGATGCCTTCAAAAGTGCAATGACGGGCTGAATTTATAATACCTGAAAAAAAGGGTGAGTAATAATAGCACTAGTATCTTCCAAAGGAAGCTTGTTAGCTAAACAAAACAAAAGAAATCGTGAAAGGTCAAAAAGTATGGATCCTGTCTACGAAAATAAAGAAAATAACAAAAGAAAAGCAAATCAAAGCAATAATTAAGGCAACAGAATTGTGTACACATACGCCACTCGTTTGGTATATAAATCCATTAGGATGTGTCTCAATTTCATTCCTTACTCAGCCATCGCTAATGAATTATCTCATATTCTTGCCAAACACCATTCCTTCTGTCTTAAAATGCTCCGTTTGTGCTTTTCCTACAAAAATAACACACAAAATTAAAAACTCTACAACATGTATACATAAAATAAAAATAGAAATTATAACAAATTGCATGGGTTGCCTCCCTGCTAGCGCTAAATTTTTCGTCTTCAGCCAGACGTGACTGAAATCCATCTATCAATGCGGTTTCAGCGTCGTTTTGGATGTCCGATTAAAGACATTCTCATGTGCGTTGCTTTTGAAGGGTCTCTTCCAACGGTAAAGTGGCAAAAAGAGTTTTGTCTCATTCAGTGTTTGTGCCACCTTTTTAATCTTTGTTGCTCCAGTGATTCCTGAAAAGAAAGAAAGAAAATCAGGAGGTCTTGTATGGTGCTTGATTTGGAATGGAAGTTCCATTCTGTCAAGCTTCTTGGTGATATCTCTGATTTGTACTCCCCGATACAGCGATGTTTCTCCTGAATGCTCTGGATTTTCAATTTGGTCAGACATTTGCTCCTCCATTTGCTCTGCTTCTTGCTCCACCTTTTCTTCACAGATGTATTTTAAAATTTCTGTATTCAGCTCTTCATCTGTCATCTGTGAAATACATGCTTCAAAATTGTCAACCTGAGGATGAAAAGAAATGTCAGATTTTAGGTCTTCATCCTCTGATATGACTAGAATGGATGGTTCAGGAAGATCTTCTTCAAACATCGTTGCAAAGCATGCTCCAAGATCTTCATTCTGAGGATGGAAAGTTTCATCCTTCCTTGTTGGTGCAATTTGTACAAAAAGCTCAGTTTCTTCATCCTTGTCAGAGTCAGAATAATAAAAATCAAATTGAGACTTTGTTGGTGCAGGCTCCTGAAATGATACCTCTGATTCTTGATACTGCTCAGCCTCGTCCTCTGTTATGATGTCATGATGAATATCAGGATATTCGAAGGCTTCTTCAGTATTATTTGAATTTGCTCCGTGAGATATGTGATTCAGGTTGTCTGTTAGTTGTCTAACTTGATCTGTCATCCTCTGTATAGACGCCGCTTGACTCTGAATTTGTGCATCAAATAGAGCTTCCAGTTCCTCGAACAAATCTTTGAGCATGTCATTCAACTGATCTTTCTCTGATGGATCTGGTTCATGATGAAGATCGTGGATGGATGGTGGATAAGATGGAAAATGTGATGATTCTACGTACCTTGGTTGATTCAAAAAATTCTGCCACTCTGAAAGGTATATACATTGATCGCTCGGGTGGTTGCCATCACATATTACACATCTCCCCATTTCATTCTGATGAGAAAATGTAGTATTGCTTGGTTCTGGCTTCCAGTGATAGTTGTTGTGGCAGGCCTCAGAAAACTAGACTGTTGCTCCCAGATTTGGAGTGTATCTTTTCTAGTAAAGCTTGTAATTTTTCAAAATGTTCCATTTTTTTAATCACCTGAAAACAAAAGAAAGAAATAAAAATTACAGATAATAATAAAGAAAATTAGATATAAGTAAATTAGACAGCTTCAAAATTAATAACTCAAGAAAAATAAGTCCCCGGCAATAGGCGCCAAAAACTTGACCGGCGTAAACACACACGTATAACGCAAGCGCACGTATCGTTCAAGTAGTATAAAAATATCGATCCCACGAGGACTTAATTCATACTGTTGTTATTAATTGTTGATACTATTTATTTACAAATATCTAATTATAGGGAGAAGGGAATTGATTGCTTGAAATGATTTGATTTGTAGATTTACTAAATAAATAAAAAGACAAAAGATAAAAGAAAATACTAAGGAAAATAAAAAGATTCAAAGATCTAGGGTTGTGAATCTTTCTAATATCAATTAAAAGATGAAGTAGTTAAATCATAGTTGGGTAAATTATTAAATTATTAATCTGGAACACTAAATTATGTAAAAGCCTCTTTCGAATGATCATTTACAAATACCTAGTTTTAATCCAATTGAATCATATGTCTATGTCAATTAAATTACCTAGATTCATTAAGGTTAAGTTCCAATTAAGACTACCCCCGCCCGACAGGTATATTCCTATCCTGTAAGGAAATCTATTAAAGGGTTATCTATCCTTAAGGAAGATCGTGGGTTGTTGAGACTAAGGTTTTAAACTTAAAATCCCTATGTCTAGTTCATTTTAAGTTTACCTAATCAATTTTATTAGTGATCGGTTAATAAAAAGCATTAAGATTATGACTCAACAAATAACTCTTTTAATTACCCCAACTATAATCTAACCCTTTTTCAATACGGTGATATTAGAAATCATCACACCCTATAATACTAACTTAGTTACAACACATAGTTAGGACTAGTAAAACAAAGATAAAAATACTAAAAAGTAAATGCAGAAAAATAAATAAAATGCTAAGGAAAAAAGAATTAACTTCTACTAAATACTATTTAGAAATCTCCCATAAATATAATATATACTTGTGTGATATTTTAAACCAACCGTCCAGAATGGCGGTATCCTGATTAAGTCAAATTCAAATATACCAGCCATAAGGCGGAACAGAAATATAAACTTAAACCAACCGTCCAGTATGGCGGTATCCTTATTAAGTCCGGTTATAAATAGTTTATATATTATATTTTAGGGAGATTAATCTAAATAGCAATAGTAAAAGAATTACCTTTTTACCTCAGCATAAAGAAGTTACCCCCTCATAGATGGATAGAATTACTACTACAAAACATAAATAAAACTGAATAAAAGAAGCAAATAAGAAGAACTCTCTTTTATTTATAAGGATTTCAGAGGAAGAGGTACATTTGAAACTAAAAATTCGAAATCTATTTATAGGAAAAAATCTAATTTTTTATTATTATTTTTCTGATTTTTATTTTTTTATTATTTTTCTGATTTTTATTTTTTTATTATTATTTTTTTATTATTATTTTTTTTGGATCGCTGAATTTTCGACACGTGGCATGGTGTGCTAAAAATGACGGCTCGTTGAATCTTTGACACGTGGCATGGTGGTTAAATTACTAAAATACCCTCGGTGTCGGGATGCCCAAAATTACCAAAATACCCTTTTCGCCAAATTTCACAATTTTGCTCCAAATCACCTCCAGAATATCTTGAAACTTTATTTTGGTGTCGGAATGCCCAAAATTACCAAAATTTGTGTCGGGACGTCCAAAATTACCAAAATACCCTTTTTGCCAAATTTCACAGTTTTGCTTCAAATCACCTCCAGAATGTCCTGAAACTTTATTTATCTACAAAATAACACAAAACACATCAAAATATTCACAAAACTCAAGAAACTATACAAAATATTAAGTTAAATGAGTGGGAAATAGTGATACATTTATCACTCATCACTGGGCATGATACTGCCTTTTGAATGGATGAAGTCCACGTCGTTTGGGATTTTAATCATACATATGTGTGAACGGTTTTGGCACTTTAAGCTTTAATCCTTCTTTTGATTTTGAGCATCAAGTGTGAGCATCGCACAAGGAGTGGCCAGCAATATGTCAGTCGGCTCACATCACCAAGAATCAAATTTACCATAAGCCACTGCAATACTTTAATTCACTCCCTAAAATACCACAATGCCACACTCATATTTCCTTAGAATACCCACACCACCCTCTATTCAAATATTTCACTCTACTTCGTCGAAAACTTCCATCCTCATCTTCTCAATCTAACAACACTGAAGACGCTACCTTGACGATGCCCACCAGTGCTCATACCTAGGAATACTGAAGTGAACACTTATCGCTACTCATCACTTGTGCAGCGCTGGCTTCAACTACTAATGCAGCTATTTCTTAAAACTAAAGGGGATGATCAACTCAATGGCAATGCAAAGTAGAATCGACCAAGCTGCAATCTATCATCGTCACTTTTGGCGGTGTCGTCCATTTCATCCGACCTGGATGGGAAATAGTTTAAAATGTGAGAGGTTTTGATTGCAGGTTGTCGTGAATGGGCCGATAGTTTTATCTAAGGCCCAGGAAAGTCCCCGTGCCACTTTCCACAACGATGCGGTACTCTGCAAAGATTGACCTATGGATCTGAAACTCCTCTCGCAGTCGACTCGAGCGGCTGAGACACGTGTGGGGTCCATTGAATTTCACTATGGGCTTGGCCGATTTCCACAATTGTCCACGAGGTTTCTGAAACCAACTGAATGGGCCTTACAATCTTGTTGTTCCCTTCTATAAAATAAGCTTGGCAATGGCATTTTCCTACGTGTATTATGTTGGCAGTCTTATCCACATGACCCTGTTTGCGACAGCTGAGCATATGGGGTTTCCGCGAGTGGGCTTTAGTAGGCACGTTGAGGCCATTTCTTCTTTGCACGTAGTGTGGCTTGATGAAGGATATTTTTAAGCATTGAATGACTTTAGTTGTAAACATCTTGCAATCTTTTAAAGCCTACACGTTTTTGCTCATTGGCTAGGCTTGGGTGTTTTAGTTATGTGTGGACAGTGTTTGAAGGGTTGTGGCCTTAAAAGAAGCAATGTGGGATTTTAGGCTGAGTTTTGTTTTATTTTTGGCTAGTGATGGGCTGAGTGAAATGGACTCATGCCATATGTTATGGAGATTGGTTTCTTTGTCGAGGCTGATCCCCCATGGTTTTTTGTGGATTTTGAGCCGGCGTCAGTAGCTAGGCTTTGCTTTCTGGTTGATTATCGTGGTCTTGTTGGTTGCATGAGAAGGTCTGACATCATGGGCATGCAATAAGACATGTTCCACACCTCCTGATATTGTT
The DNA here is from genome assembly GCA_019454045.1 of Zanthoxylum bungeanum. Classification (NCBI taxonomy): domain Eukaryota; kingdom Viridiplantae; phylum Streptophyta; class Magnoliopsida; order Sapindales; family Rutaceae; genus Zanthoxylum; species Zanthoxylum bungeanum. Next base: position 105,386 of record SKCR01016423.1, on the reverse strand, counting down.
CAGTCGAAAGATCCATAAACCTGGTGAAGGTCAATAGAATCATGGTAGACTGGACACATGGAATGTCCTTGAAGCTATTATTTTCTGAACCAAATGGTGGTCAGTGAGTCCACTCTACTGGATTCGATGAGAATCCATGAGTCTACGATCGAACGGACCTTGTGGAGGTTCAAAAGCTTCTCCACTTAGTATACAAGACCTTTTCATGTCATCAAGAGAACAATGCAATCCTTCTACTCTTGCTGCATGGAAGAGATAACATCCTTCCACATCTTATGGAACAGACGACATTCTATCAATATAGTCTGGGGAAGATAACACTACATCCATGTCGTCTGGAGGAGATGGTAAATCATACATATCATCCGGAGGAATAACAATATTCTTCGTTGTTTGGAGAAAATATCAATATTTGGATGTAGTGAAGAGTTGATGACCACCTTGTCGTATGGATAAAATGACTATCCTCTTATGTCATCTGAATGAGGTAACAATCATCCCATGTAGTTTGAAGTTTTTGGCAATCTATTATGTCATATAGGTAATTGGGCTATGTTTTATCTAATAGTACCTCAGTCAAACTAAGTCTTCTTCCATCTCATGTCGAATGGGAATTCAAACAAGTGTCAAGCCTCATACGTGGAGTGTCGAGTGAGATCTTTACTAAATTCTAAACAATCATATAGTGTCAATTTTGACTAGCTATATATAGTATTGTCAATTGGAACATCCTCCCCAACACACAAATGTCGAGTGAGACGTCCCTAACAAGTCCTATGCCACATTGTAAATGTCGACTGAGACATCTTTATCAGTTATCAGGTTGTAAATTGTAGTGTCGACTGGGACACCATTGCAAGTCTCATACTATAAATGGTAATACCAACTATGACATCTATTACAAGTCCCAAGCCACATATTGATGTCGACTGGGACACCCATAACAATTTTCAAGCTATATGGTGTAGTATCGACTAGGACATCCATACCGAGTCCCAAACTATGACACCTATTATAAGTCTCATGTCTTACTAATGTCGACTAGGAAATTCTTAAAAAGTGCAAGCCATACCTGGTGATGTTAACCGGGAGTCCACGCCAAGTCTTCATCCGGGTACTGTCACTGGGATATTCTCCTCATGCCAAACACATCGCTTCATCATGTGAGGTAAATGGTAGGAAATATAGTTCCATTGAAAGGAGGCACCTTGCTCCTGATGTAGGTCCATGAGACTATGGTCGAATGGAGTTTAGAATTGATGAAACTCCATTCACGTAATCTTGCTTGTCACCTGGAGGAGACGACAATCCTCTTTCATAGTCTGAAGGGGATGATATTCTATCCATGCCATTTAGATTAGATGGTAACCGCCCCAAGTAGTCTCAAATAGATGTCAACCTTAGAGAATTCTTCTTGGTTGATTGGGTATGCCGGGAATTATGAGGGTATTCTCATGTCGACTGGAGGGAGTGTGTAGAATGGTCCAAGTGGTGGTCCATATACGTTGATTGAGGCAAATAAATTTCTCATTAAGAAAGAAACGAATGAGCGAAATGACAATCCTAGAGATTGGAATATTTTTAAGAGTGGAGTGTTCTAAATTATGTCGGATCGACTCTTCCTTACTGGTAATCCGACACCGGGTAGGCTTTGACATAATCGCTTTTTAATCTCTTGTATTTCCTTGCATATGGTGGAAGGGGTTTGTTCTGTTTGGTCGGTTGAGAAGATGTGTTGACTTCTTTCTTGATTTGGCGGATGGTTGTCTTATGGCATATTGTCACTTGCCGCATTTTAGAAGCTTCCAAGTGGCTGGTTCGAATGGCATGACTATTGGGCTGATTTTTAGCCTCGCGTCTTCGGGAGGTTAAAGAAATATGCTCTAATATTTATTATTTGTTCTTGGAGGATGGCTAATTAAGTGATCATGAGATCTGGTGTTTGCTGTGCCACACGAGGAGAGGTGTTTGAGAAGACCGTAGATGGAGAGATCTTTGTATGCTATGAATTGCTAGGGCCCCACGGTGGGCTCCAAATTATTGACGCTGGTTTTCACCCGAGGTCCACAATCGAGATTTCGACGAGAGGGGCACTAGCGATCCTGCAAAACAAAGGTAGAGTGAGCGAAAGTTCTTTTCACCGGTGTGATGGGTACCGGGGGCACTCCGACGCTCAAGTCAGTAGAGGAGATGAGCTATAAACACCGTAGGATGGAGAACAAGGGCAAATATTACCTTGGTTCTCGTATCATGCCGTGAGGGCGGTAGGTTGATGATTATAAGCATTATGGAGTGAATGTTCTAAGGCTATGAGTAGGAGAGCTTCCCTGTCCTTTCTCGTGGACTTTCTTCTCTTATTTATACACACTTACGAAACGTGCGTATTTGTTTCCACTAATTGCTCGTCTGCTAAATCTAGTAACGGCCGATTTATGTGGGATAGTTATTAGCTTGGGCGTTTCGTGGACCGGCCTTTGGATGATCCTTCGGTTACGGGCATTTGTGTTCACTAGGCCTGGGCCTGCACTATGTCTTTGGGGTTTAGTTAGGGAGTTTCATGGGTGCATTTAGCAGTGGTCATGGAGGAAAAGGACGAAATTGCCCTTGGACTGAATTTGGCCAGTACAATTAGTAAAAGTAATTTTTTCACCAAAGCTTAAAGAAAAATGTCACATACAAGTAAATTTAGCAAACTCTTATATATTTTTAGCATCAGAATATTTAAATAAATCTAAAGAACTCGTACCTCTACTAGATGAAACGTACTTACCCATTTAAATTTGTGTTGTATCATGTCCAATTTCAGCGGTATGATGTATATCCAAGTGCTTGTTCATATTGTCATAGCTGCCAATAAATTTGTAAGATACACCACAATACTTGCATGTTGTTCTTGGACTTTCATTTTCAGTCTCTACTAAATGAAAATGAATTTTGAAAATATCGAAAGATCGAGACTTAACTTCTATTCTCCGTGTACCGATACTTTGACTGGTCTCTTGAGTTGGGATATTGGATATGGTGTTCTCAGATGAGCTTGCCATTTTTTGTTAATATTGAAGAATTGCAAAATTAAATCAATTGGAGAAATTGAAGATGGGAGAATTGAGAATGATAGAATTAAATAAATTGAGAGAATTGACAATTAGTGTGTTGAACAAATGAAGCCTGACCCATATTTATACATTTTTGGATTATTTTTTGATACCTAAATTGTCCCTAAACTAGCTATTTTATTAATGATATTAATGGTAATTTAGTAATTTTATTTAACAAAAATAAATTAAAAAAACAGAAGGGAGCTATCGAATAGCTACATGTTGCTGGCCCAACGGCTAGTAGCTGTTGAACACAAACAGTTCCAACGGTTTCTGTTCGAACCGTTGGAATCGTCAGGTTCTTTTCGGTTCGAATAGAGTAGCAGCCTAACTGAATAAAAAATAATTCCAGTTTTGGTTCCAACCGAAATCGATCGGTTCCGGTTGGAACTGAATTATGACGGTTCCTCCCGGTCCAGTTTCAGTTCCGAATCGAAACAATGACCGAATCTACCGACATGTTTTATTTATGTGGAGTGGTAAGATTACAACAGTGACGTTATGCAGTGCAATGCAACGATATTTTGTTGCCAAATATGTGATTGTATTATTTAAGTGTTATACAAAGTTATAATATAGTCTATTGTTGTGTGCCAAATATGTTACTGTATTGCAATAAAATGTATTACATTATTTAATGCATGATGTACATTATAATAATATTGTACAATTTTTTAAACTACATTGTATTGTATTATTATTATTTTTTAATTATAATATTATAATATTAATATTAATATTGTATAATATTTACTATTTAAATATTAGAGAATTTTTTTATTTTTGTAAATTTTTAGTGCAATGCGTCATAACCCCACACTATTCTTGTCATTCAATAATGCGGTATGAACATCATTAAATAATACAGTACAAAGTAGATATGGGTGAAAAAATCGGTTCCTAACTAAGTGGAACCGGAACCTACCCAATTAAATAGAATACCATATTAATTGGTTTCAATTCGGTTCCGTGTGGAGCCGGAACCTGCCCAATTAAATAGGGTACCCTATTAATCGGTTCTGATTTACCATATTTATTTTTTTATTGTAAAATTTTGAAAATACAATTATTTCTCACACTTGAATATTACATAATATTATTGGCAACTGTCCATACAAAAATAAAATAATAAATAAAATTGCATATTGTGTACGGGCCAAAATTAGGCCCGATGGCAAAATCGACATTTTCACCCCTGGGCCGACCATGAAACCGGAGATCCAAAGCCCATTATCAAAAACCAAAGCTGGGCCGAGAGCCCATCGCCTTTAGACTATCGTCCATCACCAATCGCCCTTAGACCAACACCCATCGCCCATCAATAACCCGGCTGTCAAAACGTCTAAACACATAAAACCCACCAATTAAATCAGCGGTTACGGAGATAGTAATAAACACACCACCATTAAGTCTACAGTTACAGAAATCCCAACGGTCAGGGGGTAAATGACACCACATCAGAAGGCTTATAAAATAGAATGATTCTGGCATGAAGGGATCATCGAACATCAGACAATTCCACAACATTTCACCCAATAAATATCAAACCCCCTGCCCTCACGGCAAACAAACTGAGATTGAGGTAACTCTAAGCCTTTCTCTCATTACTTTCGTCAGACACACTTTACTGACTTGAGCGTCGGAGAGCCTACGGCTTCCACCACACCGGTGGGCAGTACTTCCTGCTTATACTACCTTTGTTTTGCAGGTTCGCTAGTGCCCCAAAAATCCAGAATCTCAATTGTGGACATCGGGTGAAAACCGGCATCCACATATTGCATAATATTTTTGACTCAATACATAATATTCTTATAGGAAGTGTTTGAGTTTAAATTGTGTTTTAATTAGGTTATGAAATTGTGTTTAAATTGAGTTTTAAAACTGGTTATGAAATTGGGTTCAAATTGGGCTTTAATTTGGGTTATGAAATTAGGTTTTAAAACTGGTTATGAAATTGATTTTTAATTTGATTCTGAAATTGGTTCTAAATTCGGTTCTCAAAATAGGTCCCGGTTCCGGTTCTGAAATTCGGTTCCCAAAACAGGTTCCGATTCTAGTTCTGAAATTCAGTTCACAAAATAGGTTCCGGTTCCGACCGTGACAGAACCGAAATCGAACCATGTAAATTCTGTTCTTCCATTTTCGAACTGGAACCGGTCCGGTTCCAACCGGTTCTAGTTCCAAACCTGAAAAATCAGTCCGATTCCGGGTAGAATCGGAACCGACGTTCAGCCCTAGAAGTAGATAAATTATCACCAAACATGTGATTACACTAATTAATATAATTTAAGGTGCTTAATGCACCATAATCCAATGCACCAAACTAATTAATTCCTAAACCATTCAATAGTTCGTTCTTGCAAGTGAGAAGATTACTCAACAAGAAATAGATTAGCATTGGGTTTTGCTTGTTCGTGAATCTTTATTCTTTAACCGATTAGAAGACGAGATTTGAAGTTTCTAATATAATGTAGAATAAAAAATAGATGATTCCAATTCATATAGAAGCAAACACAATTTGGTAGTAATGTAGTTGTTAACGGACAAGCATTTGATCTTGTTAATCATGTGTCTGATGAATCATTTCGTGGGGACCAGTTTCTGGTGGTTAAACTTTGCTCTTTTTTCCCCCTCAAGCTAGTCTTCAGTTGTATAATCTCCATTTTTTTTTATAAAATTAATTAATAATAGCAATTTTCATTTTTGAAAAAAATAATATCTAAACAAATAGCCAATATGGAAGCATCATCATAGAAATAGCAGAAGATCCAGCCAACTCTGCTTGGACTAAATCCAGCTAAGTTTTGGCAGTGCCCTCTTCTATTTGCCACGTGTCATCATCACCCATCAACAACCCCCTAAATTTGCTTAACTATTTTTTACTTTTACCAGTCAAACCTGTAAATTTGCAACTGTGATCATGACAATCTTGGACCGTCTGATCTTTAAGCCCATAGTTCTCAGATATTACGAAGATAAGATATCTGTCTAACAATTTCAATCCCACGCTCCTATATGCTACGTGGCAAGGGACCCACTAACTCACACTGTCTCACATGGGTATGCATCAATTTTCAATAAACGAGCACGCGCTAGATTCGCGCGTAGTGAATGGAAAAAAATGTTTTTTTAAGAAAAAACAAAAAACGTTTTCACTGATGTCAGCTCGACAGGTTCTGTCTTTCACACAGCTTTATTTTCACTTTTTTTTGTGAAACCTCGGGTACCCAAATCCCCCAATTCAAAAACATCTCTCACTACACTAACCTTCACATTTCTCAAAATAAAACCTTCTTCCTCTCTTTCACTCGCAGGGAGTGTCACCGGAAAACCAATTTTTTGGGTTTTTTTGTACAAAACAGCTGTCACAAATTACCTTACCACAAATCAAGACCGCCGTATAAATTAAAGACTACCTATACAAAAGTTTTTTGTTTGTTTGTTTGATTTCTTGAATTCGTTTGATGTGAAAATGGGAGCGGTATTGTGGTTAATTAGTTTTCTGTTACTGAGTTGTGGAGGTGGGCGAGTGAACTCGGAGTCGACTCAAGACAAACAAGCTCTCATTGCGTTTCTTTCACAAACCCCACACGCGAATCGCGTGCAATGGAACGCCTCCGACTCTGCCTGCAACTGGGTCGGCGTCCAATGCGACGCCAACCGCTCATTCGTTTACAGCCTCCGTCTCCCTGGAGCCGGTCTCGTGGGCCCCATCCCAGCCAACACACTAGGCAAACTGAGTCAACTCCGAGTTCTCAGTCTCCGCTCAAATCGCCTCTCCGGTGAGATCCCCTCCGATTTCTCAAATCTAACTCTCCTCCGCAGCCTCTACTTACAAAACAACCAGTTCTCCGGTGAATTACCTCCGAGTGTAACTCGAATGACCCGGTTAACTCGACTCGACCTCTCCTCCAACAATTTCTCCGGCAAAATCCCGTTCGGTATCAACAATTTGACTCACTTAACGGGTCTGTTCCTAGAGAACAATAAATTCTCAGGTAACCTTCCAAGCATCAACCCCGATAATTTGTCAGACTTCAATGTTTCAAACAACAATCTCAACGGTTCAATCCCCGCCGCTCTAACAAAATTCCCTCAATCAGCATTCACCGGAAACTTAGATCTATGCGGTGGCCCATTGCCACCGTGTAACCCATTTTTCCCGTCACCAGCTCCGTCACCGTCATTAACCCCATCAATAACTCCAGTCAATAAAAAATCTAATAAACTCTCAACGGGCGCCATTGTCGGCATTGCCGTTGGAGGTGCAGTTTTTATTATCCTATTACTGTTATTATTACTCTTATTTTGTCTTAAAAAACGACGTCGTCAGCGGCCAGTGAAAGCTCCAAAACCTACCGCCGCGGGAACGACACGGGCGGCGGTAGCGACGGAGGTGGGGACATCGTCATCGAAAGACGAAATCACTGGTGGGTCAGCCGAGGCTGATAGGAACAAGCTTTCGTTCTTTGGAGGAGGGGTTTACAGCTTCGATTTGGAGGATCTGTTGAGGGCTTCGGCGGAGGTTTTGGGCAAAGGAAGCGTTGGGACAAGTTACAAAGCAGTGCTTGAAGAGGGAACTACTGTGGTTGTGAAGAGGCTCAAGGAAGTGGCTCTTAGTAAACGTGAGTTCGAGATGCACATGGAAGTTTTGGGCAAGATTAAGCATGATAATGTGCTTCCTTTGAGGGCTTTTTACTATTCCAAAGATGAGAAGTTGCTTGTTTCTGATTACATGCCTGCCGGTAGCTTATCCGCTCTTCTTCATGGTAAGCCATGCCCTCCATTTTCACTTTCAAATTTTTATTTTTATTTTTTATTGGTGACAAAAAAATTCAAGCACATGTTGTTTTGTTGTCTAGCTGACCTAATAATGCATTTTCTTTCTTTTTGTTTTTTCTATTTTCAAACTGCTTTTGACCGTAATGGATTTACAGCTGTTTTAGTATATTTTTTTAATTCCTTAGTTTATTTGTGTAATAAATTGGGTGATCTTTGAACATGTAAGATGATGTTAAATTTTAGATTTCTTAATGGGAAATTCTTCACAATTAAGATTTAAGAAACTAAGCACATTCCTCCTCTGCTCGCTTCCCGTTTCTGTGCAAACATTCTTAGAGTGTGAGCTACGCACATGTAGCCCTACGTCGTTTTTGTCTAATTTTTAAACCGGAACTTGCGGTGATTCGTTTTACAGGGAGCAGAGGTTCGGGGCGCACCCCGCTAGACTGGGACAACCGGATGAGGATAGCACTGAGTGCGGCAAGGGGGTTGGCCCACCTACACGTGTCAGGAAAAGTAGTCCATGGCAACATAAAATCCTCAAACATCCTGCTCCGACCCGACCATGATGCTTGTGTTTCGGATTATGGACTCAACCCGGTATTTGGCACCACAACTCCACCTAACCGGGTCGCAGGGTATCGTGCCCCAGAAGTTGTAGAGACTCGCAAGGTCACATTCAAATCTGACGTGTACAGTTTGGGTGTGTTGTTATTAGAGCTATTAACTGGTAAATCACCTAATCAGGCGTCGTTGGGTGAGGAAGGGATTGATTTACCCAGGTGGGTCCAGTCTGTGGTACGTGAAGAATGGACGGCCGAGGTTTTTGATGTGGAGTTGATGCGGTATCACAACGTTGAAGAGGAAATGGTTCAGCTGTTGCAAATTGCTATGGCTTGTGTATCTACTGTACCTGATCAAAGACCGGCAATGCAAGAGGTGGTGCGTATGATTGAGGATATGAATAGGGGCGAGACTGATGATGGTTTACGACAATCATCTGATGATCCTTCGAAAGGATCGGACGGTCATACGCCTCCCCCTGAATCACGGACTCCACCTAGAGCCGTTACACCCTAAACTGAAAAGGAAATCACACAAGTGTTGCAAAGAACAATGAAGTGGGAGTGACCTTAAACTGTGCTTTGGATTAAGGTGGCCCATTAATTGTGTTTTCTTTTTTTTTTTTCTTTTTTTTTTTTTTATTTTCATTTTTCTGGGTAATTATTTTTTTTAATTGCAAAGATTTTTCAGATGGGGGGATTTAAATTGTTTATGAGGGTGAAATGGGGAGTTTCATGAACTGATTGAATAGACCATTGATGGATTTAGTTGGATTTTTAATTATATTCTTTCTTTTACAGGTCTTATTTTGAGTGAACAATGTTATAAATTCCTCAAATTCATTAAATATGATATGTATATGTATAGGTAGATCATTGGGATTTTCAAGGGGTGTATGGGAGGTTGTAATCCTTGGAGGGTTGCAACCCACCCCAAAGAGTGCCCTATTGGCACCCCTCCATGCCTTATAAAAGAAGGCCTTTATTCTAAATGAAAAAAAGGGAAATATACAGAATATCTAACCAAATTCAAGGCATTGTGTTTTCCTTGTTTTGAGAGAGAGATCCACCATTGAATCCGAGTTCGCATACTTGTTAAGGAGTGCTCATTGAACAAGAAGTATCCAAGTTATCCTGAGAGAACGTTGGCAATTTGAATCCGTAGAGCACCTGTGACGGGGCCAATAAGTTCTTAAGGACAGAGAGATCTCGACTTGGATTGAATCTGTAAACTTGATTTCCAGGTTTGTCTTGAAGTTTTTCTGGTATTAGGGTTTTTGCATCTAGATCTACTTTTGGTTGTTGATCTGTTTGATTTGCATGTTATATTACTGTTTAATGACACAATACTTCCAACAATCTTAAGAACTTAGTGTTATTAGGAAGTAATTCGCATGTTAGGGTTTGTATATTTTCTGTAAAATACGAACTGTGCATGAAAAAACCGTAGGGCGTTCGAACGCCCGACGCACGCGAAGGCAAAAATCTGAAAATTCGTAAGAACGTTCGAACGCGTCTTCAAACGCAACCCGAACGCAAGCCTTCTACCTTAGAACGTTCGAACGCGTACTGAACGCTATACGAACGTGAACTCTCTGGAATCATTCCGTTCGAACGCGTTATCGAACGCAACACGAACGTGAACTCTCTGGAAACACTTCGTTCGAACTCGTTATCAAACGCAACACGAACGCACACACACTGGACAGTCTCGTTCGAACGTAGATACGAACGTGACACTAACGATTTTGTCCTGAAATTATCATAAAAGCAAACTTTATTTAATTTTAACTTGGTTAGTCATATACTGTAAACACATTAATCTTGGTAGTATAAATTTAAGTTATTATTAAATTGTTCAATTATCACAAGCATTCACATAGTGATAAAGTTGAAATTGATTGGTTGTTGCATAATTGGTTGAGAATTTAAAGTGTAATTTTGCACAAGTAATTTCATCCAATCTTGATTGACATATATATATCTACACTTATCGTATTAATTGTGTTATTGGAAAAGTGTAAATCTGGGTTTTGAATTGCTAAAATATCCTATTGGAAAAAGTGTTTTGAAGAATATTCGTTCATTCAATTTTCCTTAAGTATCTTTAGTTGAAATTCAAGGACTTGTGTTTATTGGAACTTTCGTCCATTAGAACAACAAGTGACTACCTAGTACATCACTTTGAACGAGATCATTCGTTGATCGTTGTGCAATTTATCTTTCGTAGACTGATTGAACCTTGTTGATTTCCAGTTACAAATGGCTAGCGGAAATATCACGATACCGGTCTCTCACGGAGAAAAGCCGGAGAAATTTGGTGGGGCAAATTTCAAACAGTGGCAGAGCAAAATGATGTTCTACCTGACAACTCTCCAGTTAGCTAAATTCCTCAAAGATCCTCCGGGTCTTGTGGATGGTGAATCTGAATTGGCCAAGGAAGAGCGAGAACAGACTTGGATGTCTGGAGACTTCTTATGCAAGAACTACCTTTTGGGTGGTCTTGACATACCCTGTACAACGTGTACCAAGGCATGACTTCTGCGAAGGTTCTCTGGGAATCTCTCGAGAAGAAGTACAAAACCGAAGATGCCGGACAAAAGAAATTTGTCGTGGGTAGGTTCATGGACTACAAGATGGTAGATTCAAGGACGGTGATGTCTCAGTTGGGTGAACTGCTATTGATCATTCATGAAATATGGATGAGGGAATGAAACTCTGTGAGATGTTTCAAGTTGCCGCTATAATTGAAAAGTTGTCTCCATCATAGAAGGACTTCATGGGCTATCTGCAACACAGAAAGAAGCAGATGAGCCTTGAAGACCTTGGAGTTTGATTGAGAATCGAACATGACAACATGATGTCCGAGAAGGCCAGCTACAAGACTATGGAGTCTAAGGCCAACATCTTTAAGGATGTAATGGGTAGCAAGAAAAGAAAGAACAGTGAAGCTGATTTTTCCCAAGCGAACAAGAAGTTCAATGGGAAGTGCTACAACTGTGAAAAGAGCGGTCATATGACAAATGACTGCAGAAACAAGATATCTCAGGACAATGGCAGGAAAAATGAGGCATATGTCGCTGAAGATGAGCAGTTAACTGATGAGATTTCAGAAATGAATCTCTCAGCAGTGGTAACTGAAGCCAACTTGGTTGGGAATCCGAGAGAATGATGGGTAGACACTAGGGCTACTCGTCATATCTGTGCTGATAGCAAGATGTTTTCCTCGTATCAGAAAGGTCGATGGCGCGCGATCATCTGACAATGGGAAACTCGTCTACCTCTAGGGTGGTTGGACAAGGCACAATGGTTCTGAAAATGATATCCGGAACGGAGCTTACATATGAGAATGTTTGCATGTTCCAGATATTCTGAAGAACTCGGTCTCGGGTTTGTATTTGTTTCTGACAAGATTGTATTGACCGAAAATGATATCTATGTATGAAAAGGATACCTCGCTGAGGGCATTTTCAATGACTGTCAATTGTGCTATTAATAAAGCTAAAACTTCTGCTTATATTATTGAGTCACAAAATGTATGGCATGAGAGGTTATGATATTTTAATTATGATACAATGCGTACATTAATTAACATGAACCGTTATACCTAAATTTTCATTGATAGCCAACATGAGTGTGAGGCATGTGTTGAAGCAAAAATACATAGAACATCATATAACGAAGTTCTGAACCCTTGGAACTTGTACACACTGACGTGTGTGACATGAATATTGTGCAAATAAGAGGCGGTAAAAAGTACTTTGTCACTTTTATCATATGAAAGCACAAGATTCTGTTAAGTGTATTTGCTGAGGAGCAAAGCTGAAGCTATTGAGAGCTTTATACACTGAGAACGAAGTTGCAAATCAACTTGGCAAGTAAATCAAAATAATCAGAAGTGATAGTGGTGGTGAATATGTTTCATCATTCGGTGAATATTGTTCTGTGCACGGAATTATTCACGAAACCACTGCTCCTTATTCTCCTCAATGAGATTGTTGAGTGCAAAAACCGAACGTTGAAGGAATTGATGAATGCCATGTTGACTAGTTCTGGCTTACCTCAGAACTTGTGGGGGGAAAACCCTGCTTTCCGCGAACTACGTTCTGAATAAGCTTCCTCACAGGAGATTAGACAAGACACCATATGAGTTGTGGAAAGGTTATGTACCTTCCTACAAATATCTGAAAATGTGGGGGTGTCTTGCCAATTGCCAAGGTGATGGTTCCTAAACCCAAGAAGGTGGAATATGACCCAAAACTGTTGACTGTATATTCATCAGATATACTTGCAACAGTAATGCGTATCGATTCTTGGCACACAAGTATGAGATTCCTGACATCAATCCAAATGTGATGATTGAGTCAAGGAATGCAATATTTTTGAAGAGACATTTCCTTGTAAGGAAAAACAAAGAAGAGAGTCTCAAAAAGATCTGTTGATACTGTCAAGGACAGTGATCAAGTTGACCAAGAGTCAGATCCGATTTTCTGACATAATTTGTTAGAAAATGAGCCTCAAAGCTATAAAGAAGCAATGTCTTCTTTGGAGGCACCTCTGTGGAAAGAGGCGATTATCAGTGAGATTGATTCAATCCTACAGAACCATACTTGTGAGTTGGTTGATCTTTCTCCAGGTTGTAAGCCACTGGGCTACAAATGGAAAGATGAAAATGAATGGATCAATAGATAAGTACAAGGCGAGGTTTGTCATAAAAGATTATAGACAGTAAGAAGGCCTTGTTTACTTTGACACCTATCCAACAGTGATTCGTATCACATCAGTAGAATGTTTATAGCCATAGCAGCTATTTGGTCTTGAAATACATCAAAAGGATGTAAAGACGTTATTCTTGAATGGTGAATTGGATGAAGAGACTTACATGGAACAACCAGAAGGGTTTAATGTTTCTGGATAAGAACAGAAGGTGTGCAAACTTGTAAAATCTTGTACGGATTAAAACAAGCACCTAGACAATGACATGAGAACATTGACAAAGAGATGTTGTCAAGTGGGTTTAAAACCGATGAGTGTGATAAGTGTATATACGCCAAATCAACTCAAGAATGATATGTCGTTGTATGTCTCTATGTAGACGATATGCTGATAATTGGTAATAATCATGAGTTGATTCAGTTTACCAAGAAAGTGTTAACCAGCAAATTTGATATGAAAGATTTGGGAGTAGCTAACCTAACTCTTCCTCTATCAAAGAATACTGCTTCTGGCTTAAGCATCGCAATTAGAGTATTCAAGGATCATCGGAAGTCTGATGTATCTCACGAATTGCACACGAACTAATATCGCTAAAGCTGTGAATAGGCTTAGCAGATATACTAGCAATCCAGGACATAACCACTGGAAAAGCCATAGTAAGTGTTTTGAGGTATAAGAAACTTCAAAATATGGGCTACATTACGAGAGATATCCTGCTGTTCTAGAGGGATACAGCGATGCTGGATATATGATATAGTGGATTCCAAATCTACGGTTGGATTTGTTTCCACACTTGGTAATGCAGCCGTGTCATGGAAATCCTCGAGGCAAACATGTGTTGCCCAGTCTACTATGGAATCTGAGTTCATAGCATTAGACAAAAAAGCGGAAGAAGCAGAATGACTTAGAAACTTCCTGGAGGATATTCCTAGTTGGGCCAAACCGGTTGCCAACGATTAGCATACATGTGTGAAAGCCAATCGGCTATTGGGAGAGCCCAAAATACAATGTATAATGGTAAGTCTCGACACATACGTCGGAGACATAATACCATACATCAACTGCTCTCAAGTGGCATAATAACGATCGATTATGTCAGGTCGAAGGAAAACCTAGCGGATCCACTAACTAAAGGTTTACCTCGAGAGCAAGTTGAGAAGTCATCGAGGGGAATGGGCTTGAAGCCTATAATCTAAGAATTGTCACTGTGGAAACCCAACCTAGCTGACTGGAGATCCCAAGATCTAGGTTCAAAAGGGACAACAAAAACTTTGTGCAATTCAAAACAAGCACTGAAGAGTTTTGTACTCTTTCCCATTCCGATAATGACGCTGAGTGCTGTCTGTCATTGGTTAGGATAAGCTAAGGCTTTTAATGATCACTATATTAGGAGATGAGTCCTAATGGGGGTAAAGACAAATTACCTATTCATAGTAGATCACCTATTTCAAGTAAGAAGTGAGGCCGCTTCCATGGGAACCTTTAAAGGCGGGTTACCCTAAAGTGCTTGATGAATCCGGGACCGTTGTTCAAGGCCGAAATGAACACAACCGTAGAACGGGAAAATGGTCGAATTAAAGCTGTGTGTTGGCAACTGTCTTGGTTTACACCAACGGCAGAACAGTTCAAGACTATGGGTCACTGGTTTGCCAAGTAAATCCGATTGTCATTCACTAGGAAAGGTTCAAGGCGAAAGATACCTATTTCGATGCAGCTTTAGCTCACGATATCTCTCTCACGTGCCTGAATGAATATTTGAAGAATTGTGGGGGATTGTTGTAAATTTCTCAAATTCATTAAATATGATATGTATATGTATAGGTAGATCATTGGGATTTTCAAGGGGTGTATGGGAGGTTGCAATCCTTGGAGGGTTGCAACCCACCCCAAGGGGTGCCCTATTGGCACCCTTCCATGCCTTATAAAAGAAGGCCTTTATTCCAAATGAAAAAAAGGGAAATATACAGAATATCTAACCAAATACAAGGCATTGTGTTTTCCTTGTTTTGAGAGAGAGATCCACCATTGAATCCGAGTTCGCATACTTGTTAAGGAGTGCTCATTGAACAAGAAGTATCCAAGTTATCCTGGGAGAACGTTGGCAATTTGAATCCGTAGAGCACCTGTGACGGGGCCAATAAGTTCTTAAGGACAGAGAGATCTCGACTTGGATTGAATCTGTAAACTTGATTTCCAGGTTTATCTTGAAGTTTTTCTGATATTAGGGTTTTTACATCTAGATCTACTTTTGGTTGTTGATCTGTTTATTTGTATGTTATATTACTATTTATTGACATAATACTTCCAACAAACAATTTTTTGTAGTGTGTCCCTTAACACATGGCTTTTGAAGTTTCTTATTTGAGCCAACTGCTCATTGAAAATAATCATCGACTTTAGTTTTCTTTCTTGTAATAGAGGCCAAACAATTATTTTTTATTTTATTTTATTTTTTTAGCATTAATTGATTCTAGTACAAGACCTGGCCAGAGTGTTGAAATCACTCGAAATTGCAATGTTGTGCGACTCTGTCCACATGGGACTAGGATATGATCATATGACCCAATCTACACAATTCA
Source organism: Zanthoxylum bungeanum (assembly GCA_019454045.1). Lineage (NCBI taxonomy): Eukaryota > Viridiplantae > Streptophyta > Magnoliopsida > Sapindales > Rutaceae > Zanthoxylum > Zanthoxylum bungeanum. The sequence continues at coordinate 89,648 of SKCR01016423.1, read as the reverse complement.
GCGGAAATTAGTTGTCCTAGAAGTGGGACCAGCTGGAGTAGGGTTAACTAATTATGGAAGCTCGACACGTGGTTAAAGCAAAGTGTATCATCAAAGAAGGGTAGATTGGGGTTTTCATTATATGTTTGTCGGTTTATGTTAAAGTAGCAGGGTGGGGAACAGGCTGGCCGGCCTTCAGTATCATTTTTTTTTTACAATTTTACTGACAGGTATAAATAGTAGTATCATTAAAGCAAAGTGTATCATCATAGTAGGATGTTTTGACCCAGACATACTGTCATCCGTTGATAAGTTGATTCACGAGAACTTTGACCCACATGGCCACATCCAATTTTTAATTTTAAAATTTAGGGCCCTTTTTTGTCATTTCATTTTACACATGCAATGTCCTCTTTAGCCAATCACGTACCCGTTGATCTTTGGTAATAAGTAATCTAAGCAAGCAAAGCTTACAAGCCAAAAAAAAAAGGGATCTTTTATAGTGTTGACCACGCGCTGTAGAGTCGCGTTGTTTTAGATAGCTGAAGCGCCATAAAATGCCAAGGAGTCCAGATAATTCCAAGTAGAAATGGGACCGGAGCATATGATTCCGAAAATCGAAAGTGTGCACAACGCGCCACTCTCTTATCAGTCACTTGCTTTTTTTTTTTTTTTTTTTTTTGGAAAATTACAACAGTCACTTGCTTTGCTAACATGCGCTTTCCCACCCTTAGCACATGCCAGTGATGCCACATAGGGCAAATCACATACTCGTGCTTTTGGTGCGCGGGAAAATTTTTATTCTGTAACATTAACTGTGGGTTACTAATAATTTAATAATATTTTATTATGTATGATAAAATATTAATAAAATATAATTATATTTATTATAATTTTATGTATTATATATTTATTAATTAATGATATAAAAAATATCCTTAAAAGTGCATGCCAGCAACACTTTTTATTCATACTTTAAAATTTGCTGCACAATGTGTAAGCTTTGCCTTGGCACTTTGGTTTGGTTTGGTTTGGTTTGGTGTTTTTTTTTTTTTTTTTTTTTTTTTTGCTTATAATCTTCTGACTCAAATTCTTTATAAAATAATTGCACCTTAATCACTTCCAAACTGACAATTTTGTTAGATTTAAACAATATTACTATTTTTATCGATTCATTGTCATACTTACAAAATGATTCTTTATTCTCAAGTATAAGAATGTCGAATTAATAAAATAATCCGAGGTCGATTCACAGAGAATAAATTTAGTAAAATAAAATAACAATTCGAGTGAAAATAAAAAAAAAACTGAATTGTTTGAAGTGATGGTCAAATTTTAAATTAAGATGTAACAATAAATAAAAATGATGGGGTTAGAGGATCCACTCTTAATATTTAAAATATAGAGAAATTTATTTTTTATAATTTATAAATTATCATTATTACCCAGTTGATTTACTTAATGAATTAATTATGCCAAAAACATATAAAACCAACAATATAGGTGGTGACAACATTTGTCTATAATAAGTTCAGTTAGATACTCAATTATGCCAAATATATAAAAATAGTCATAAAAGCGGTAACAAAGTTTGTAAATAATTAGTCTAGATTTAAATATCAATCATCATATTATAATTCATTTATTATAATATAAGTAAGATTAATTTATATTCTCATATTAAGAGTTTTACCTTTTACCACAGTATAATGAAATTAACTACTCATGCTTTGAATAAAAACACACATAATTTTATTACTGAAAGAAAAAAATTACAAAAAAACTTGAAAAATAAAAACACACAAGAGTTGGAACTCCACAAATTTTCAGAGAGAAACTATAGAGCATGCGGAAGAAAATGAGGTGCTGAGCACCTCGATTGATAGTGGTTCAACACCTATACTTTGAACCATTACTTTTATTATTTTATTATTATTATTATTATTTTCAAATAATTAAAATTACATGCAACAGACGTTGGCTTCCTCGTCAATTTTAACATTGAAAACCTCATAACTATAAAATCTTATAAAGAGCAAAGTTGTAGATATTGGAGTCTTTTTTCATCTAGAACTGTAATTGTCTCAATCTGATATCAGAGTAAAAATTTATGGTCAAAATACGAAAATTGCGCAAAGTTGGAATTTCCGAAATTGTACATTATTAGAACGCCATTTAAAGTTTCTGACCTCCAAAATCCAAATGTCAAATTCATTTTGCTAGTTATGTATCTAAAATATTATTTCACCTACACAAGAAATAAAAATCACAATAAAAATATATAAAACATAAATTTAATTATTATTTTACAAATGTACTAAATTAATGGGATTAATAAAACTACAAGTATAAAATATTAATTTTTATTTTAATGAATATATATTTTTTAGTGTTCATCACTCATGTTATAAATTAGAGAGATGATAGACATACATAAATTCTTCACTCTCACTGTAGCTACATTGATCGCTACAGTGATCACTGTAGCTACAGTGAGATGAATGTAATATTTTTATATAAGAATTTATATATGTCTATCATTTTTGTATAAATTATAACTACTTGCATAATCTCAATTTGTGAAAATGCCATCAATTATAAGCTTTTTTTTGATGGTAGGCTACATAACTACACCATAAATATGGCCCATGTTTTTAATCATTGAATATTTGTAATGCCATTCACATCAAGGGGAGATGAAACAGAAACATCAAACATGGGAGTATGAATGAGTATCCAATATAACAATGATGGTGAGGTGACACCAAAGTAAAAAAAGATTCATAGCATGATTGTTGACACTGAAAAAGTTTGAGGATTATACACAACTTACAAGCATTGTGAGGAAGCAACCCCTTGCATACAAATCATTCTTTTTTTGCCATAAAAGAAGATATTGTCTTTAACTTTTACCGAACTAAAGGCAAGGAATGGCATTGGATTCATTCAATGCTTACTTGCAAGTATTGGGTATTGGGTTTTTTTTTTTTTTTTGGTGTAATTGTAAAGTTATTATATTATAACTTAAAGGTCATAGGTCGAGTCGAGTGTATTTTTATTTTTATTTTTTGTAAAAAAAAATAAGAACAAAGTTGTGTACACATAAAATCCTCTTAAGTATAGGTAGCAATGAGCTGGGTTGGATTGGACTTGGTTGTCCCTCTTATGGTGAGATCATGTTAGCTTGTCCCTTCATAGACTCAACCCATGAGCCTTTATTATTATTTTTTATACTAAAAATATACTTTTAAAACTTTAATATTAAAAGCTATTAATAAATATATTTTACTAAACATTAAGTTTTTAAAAACTAAATACTTAAGTAAACATAAAAATATAGGGTATAATAAGGAATTAGGTGAGATTTTTTAAAAATAAATATTTTTCATTAAAAAATATCAATGAGCCGGTTCAAGCTTTTTTCTTAAAATCCTGGCCCCTAGCCACTGAGTCGGGCCAAATCCCAAAGGATCAGGAATGAGTCAGGTCAACCCGAACTGAATTACCAACCCTACTACCTAGTTCCCACAATATAAGAAACCTCGTACATTAAACCTTATTTTTACTCTTGCCCATTTGTCACCTAATTTTACAGCTGAACAAACCATTAAGAATTTTGTTTGGCTTATTTTTATTCTAATCTTCAATAGTCAAATCCATATTTGGTCTTGGTGGGTTTGAAGGATAATGCATGCACCCAAATTGTTAATATGTTGATTGAGGCAAAACCTTTAGTTGAAGAGTGATCCCCAAGCAACTGTACAACAGTCTTCAATGAAAATCAACCAGAGAGTCAGAGAGAGATGAAGTGTGGAATAATTAAATGATAGCTGAAAATGTATATTTTGAATCATAAACTTTTGAGTGTAACTAAAGACAGAGGGTTCTTGCCTTCTAAGTTTATTTGTATTTTTTTAAAACATAAGTTTTACTAATTTTCCATGCAGTTCAAAAGATTTTATAAATATTTTAAATGAATACTCATCACAATCTTAATGTTCATTGCTTTGACAAGAAACAAGTGAACCACTAAGAGGTGGCCTCTGAGCTTATAAGCCTTTTTCCACATGCTATCCAACCTTCATGGGTGATTGTATTGTCCTGCGAAAGGACTTATTTTTGTTATCTATTAGCTGATGATAGCTTTCTTTATCTGCATTACTGCATATGATATATATTACTGTACTTTTCTTGAATAATCATTTTGTCCACTAAAAATTAATGGCACTTTTGGTTGTCCTATATCAGATATTATCCTCAAAACAATATAAATCTTCATAATCTTGCTTTTATTGAGCTTTCGAATTTCTTGCTCAGCAACTTATGGCCAGGCCAGTCCTGGTGTTCTCGGACCTCAAGGCAATTTTTACATTTTGAAATCTTTGATCATAATAAAATATCATAACAAAAATAATTTGAGACCTCTAACCATTAATTATTTCTATATTATAACTAAAAAAATTCGGGCCGCCTAAACCGTCACTGGCTATGGTTATAGCTGTTAGTAAATATGTGTCATCAAACAGTAATATAACTTGCAATCAAACAGATCAAAAACAACAAAAGAAGATCTAGATGCATGAAACCCTAAAAACACAAAACCATTAAAACAAACCAGAAAGTGTAGATCACAGAATAGTCCAAGTCGAGATGATCTCTGTCCTTAAGAACTTATTGGCTCCGTCACGGGTGCTTTACGGATTCGTTTTGCCAACGTTCTCCCAGGATTACTCGGAATCTTCTTGTTCAAGGAGCACTCCTTAACAAGTGTGTGAACTAGGAATAATGGTGGATCTCTCTCAAAACCAAAAGTCAAAACAAAGTGTCTGTAGGATAATGATTTATATGTGTTATCTTCTTCCCCTTTAAATTAGGAGTACATGACCCCTTTATAAAGGCATGGAGGGGTGCTATAGGACACCCTTTGGGGTGGGGTTGCAACCCTCTATGGATTGTAACCACTCTAGCACCCATTTGCCCAACACAAAGACATATATACCCTTATGAATTAATTGAAGAATTTACAACAATCCCCCACAATTCTTCAAATATTCATTCAGACACGTGAGAGAGATACCGTGAGCTAAAGCTGCATCGAAATAGGTAGCTTTCGCCTTGAACCTTTCCTAGTGAATGACAATCGGATTTACTTGGCAAACCAGTGACCCATAGTCTTGAACTGTTCTGCCGTTGATGTAAACCAAGACAATTGCCAACACACAGCTTTAATTCGACCATTTACCCGTTCTACGGTTGTGTTCATTTTGGCCCTGAACAACGGTCCTGGATTCATCAAGCACTTTAGGGAAACCCGCCTTTAAAGGTTCCCATGGAAGCGGCCTCACTTCTTACTTGAAATAGGTGATCTACTATGAAGAGGTAATCTGTCTTTACCCCCATTAGGACTCATCTCCTAATATAGTGATCATTAAAAGCCTTAGCTTATCCTAACCAATGACAGACAGCACTCAGCGTCATTATCGGAATGGGAAAGAGTACGTAACTCTTCAGTGCTTGTTTTGAATTGCACAAAGTTTCTGTTGTCCCTTTTGAACCTAGATCTTGGGATCTCCAGTCAACTAGGTTGGGTTTCCACAGTGACAATTCTTAGATTATAGGCTTCAAGCCCATTCCCCTCGATGACTTCTCAACTTGCTCTCGAGGTAAACCTTTAGTTAGTGGATCCGCTAGGTTTTCCTTTGACCTGACATAATCGATCGTTATTATGCCACTTGAGAGCAGTTGACGTATGGTATTATGTCTCCGACGTATGTGTCGAGACTTACCATTATACATTGTATTTTGGGCTCTCCCAATAGCCGATTGGCTGTCACAATGTATGCTTATCGCTGGCACCGGTTTGGGCCAACTAGGAACATCCTCCAGGAAGTTTCTAAGCCATTCTGCTTCTTCCGCTGTTTTGTCTAACGCTATGAACTCTGATTCCATAGTAGACCGGGCAATACATGTTTGCCTCGAGGATTTCCATGACACGGCTGCATTACCAAGTGTGAAAACAAATCCACTCGTGGATTTGGAATCCACCGTATCAGATATCCAGTTAGCATCGCTGTAACCCTCTAATACAGCAGGATATCTCTCGTAATGTAGGCCATATTTTGAAGTTTCTCTCAGATACCTCAAAACTCTTACTATGGCTTTCCAGTGGTTGTGTCCTGGATTACTCGTATATCTGCTAAGCCGATTCACAGCTTGAGCGATATCGGGTCGTGTGCAATTCGTGAGATACATCAGACTTCCGATGATTCTCGAATACTCTAGTTGTGATATGCTTGAACCAGTATTCTTTGATAAATGAAGAGTTAGGTCTACAGGGGTTCTAGCTATGCTTAGATCCCCTTTGATATATTTATCGAGTATCTTCTCAATATAATGAGTCTGTGATAATATATATCCGTCTGATGTCCTAGAAATTTTTATTCCTAGGATCACATCAGCTATCCCCATATCTTTCATATCAAATCTGCTGGATAACACGTTTTTGGTAAACTTAATCATTTCATGATTACTACCAATTATCAGCATATCGTCTACATAGAGACACACAATGACATATCCTTTTTGAGTTGATTTGGTGTACACACACTTATCACACTCATTGGTTTTAAACCCATTTGACAACATTTCTTGTCAAATTTCTCATGCCATTGTTTCGGTGCTTGTTTTAATCCGTACAAGGATTTTACAAGTTTGCACACCTTCTGTTTTTGTCCAGGAACACTAAACCCTTCTGGTTGTTCCATGTAAATTTCTTCATCCAATTCACCATTCAAGAATGCCGTCTTTACATCCATTTGATGTATTTCAAGACCAAATATAGCTGCTATGGCTATGAGCATTCTTATCGATGTGATGCGAGTCACAGGTGAATAGGTGTCAAAGTAATCAAGGCCTTCCTTTTGTCTATAACCTTTTATGACAAGTCTCGCCTTATACTTATCTATTGATCCATCCGTTTTCATCTTCTTTTGAATATCCATTTGTAGCCCAGCGGCTTACAACCTGGCGGAAGATCAACCAACTCCCAAGTATGGTTCTGTAGGATTGAATCAATCTCACTGTTAATAGCCTCTTTCCAAAGAGGTGCCTCCGGAGAAGTCACTGCTTCTTTATAACTTTGAGGCTCATTTTCTAACAAGTATGTTTGAAAATCGGGACCAAACGACTTAGACGTTCTAGCCCTTTTGCTACGTCTAGGCTCGATTGTCTCAGCATTTACACGTTGATCTGATTCTTGGTCAACTTGATTACTGTCCTTGACAGTATCAACTGTTCTTTTGAGAGACCCAGTCATTTGTCTTTCCTTACAAGGAAATGTCTCTTCAAAAAATATCGCATTCCTTGACTCAATTATCATATTGGATTGATGTCAGGAATCTCCGACTTGTGCACCAAGAATCGATACGCACTACTGTTGTGAGCATATCCAATGAATATACAGTCAACAGTTTTAGGTCCTATTCTAACCTCCTTAGGTTTAGGAACCATTACTTTGGCAAGACACCCCCACACTTTGAGGTATTTGTAGGAAGGTACGAAACCTTTCCACAATTCATATGGTGTCTTGTCTAGTCTTCTGTGAGGAAGCTTGTTCAGAACGTAGTTTGCGGAAAGCAAGGCTTCCCCCCACAAGTTCTGGGGTAAACCCGAACTTGTCAACATGGCGTTCATCATTTCCTTCAACGTTCGGTTTTTGCGTTCCGCAATTCCGTTCTGTTGAGGAGAATAAGGAGCAGTGGTTTCGTGAATAATTCCGTGCACAGAACAATATTCACCGAACGGTGAAACGTATTCACCACCTCTATCACTCCTGATTCTTTTGATTTTCTTGCCAAGTTGATTTTCAACTTCGCTCTTATAGTGTACAAAGCTTTCAATAGCTTCTGCTTTGCTTCTCAACAAGTACACATAACAGAATCTTGTGCTGTCATCGATAAAAGTGACAAAGTACTTTTTACCGCCTCTTGTTTGCACAATATTCATGTCACATACATCAGTATGTACAAGTTCTAGCGGTTCAGAACTGCGTTCGATAGAATGAAATGATGTTCTATGTATTTTTGCTTCAACACATGCTTCACACTTATGTTGGCTATCAATTGCAAATTTAGGTATGAGGTCCATGTTAATTAATTTACGCATGGTATCATAATTAACATGTCCTAACCTCCCATGCCATACATTTTGTGACACAATAATATAAGCAGACGACGAACTAGCTTTATTAATAGCACGATTAACAGTCATTACATTTAGCTTGAAAAGGCCCTCAGTTAGGTATCTTTTCCTACATACATATCATTCTTAGTCATTACAAACTTGTCAGAAAAAAATACAAGCTTAAACCCAGCCTTACTAAGAAGAGAGCCTGAGACTAAGTTCTTCCGAATATCTGGAACGTGCAGTACATTCTTCAATGTTAGCTCCTTTCCGGATGTCATCTTCAGAAAACACTGTGCCTTGTCCAACCACCTGAGAGGTAGACGAGTTTCCCATTGTCAGATGATCGCCGCCATCGACCTTCTGGTACATGGAAAACATCTTACTGTCTGCACAGATATGGCGAGTAGCCCCAGTGTCTACCCACCATCTCTCGGATTCCCAACTATGTTAGCTTCGGTTACCACTGCTGATAGTTCCATCTCTGAGATATCATCAGTCAGCTGCTCACTCTCAGTAACATGGGCCTCATATTTCTTTTTCTTGCCCTTGTCCTGAGACTTCTTGTTTCTGCAGTCCTTTGACATATGACCGCTCTTTCCACAGTTGTAGCATTTTCCCTTGAACTTCTTGTTCCCAGAGTCAGCTCCACTGTTCTTTCTCTTTTTGCTACCCTTTGCACCTTCAATGATGTTGGCCTTAGACTCCAGAGTCTTGTAGCTGGCCTTCTCGGACATCCTGTTGTCCTCCTCGATTCTCAATCGAACACTGAGGTCTTCAAGGCTCATCTGCTTCTTTTTGTGTTTCAGATAGCTCCTGAAGTCCTTCCATGATGGAGGCAGTTTTTCAATTATGGCGGCAACTTGAAACATCTCACAGAGTTTCATTCCTTCATCCAGTATTTCATGAATGATCAATTGCAGTTCACCCAACTGAGACATCACCGTCCTTGAATCTACCATCTTGTAGTCCAGGAACCTACCCACGACAAATTTCTTTTGTCCGGCATCTTCAGTTTTATACTTCTTCTCGAGAGATTCCCAGAGAATCTTCGCAGAAGTCATGCCTTGGTACACATTGTACAGGGTATTGTCAAGACCACCCAAAAGGTAGTTCTTGCATAAGAAGTCTCCAGACATCCAAGTCTGTTCTCGCTCTTCCTTGGCCTTCTCGGATTCACCCTCCACAGGACCCGGAGGATCTTTGAGGAATTTTGCCAACTGGAGAGTTGTCAGGTAGAACAACATCTTACTCTGCCATTGTTTGAAATTTGCCCCACCAAATTTCTCCGGTTTTTCTCCATGAGAGACCGGGGTACCGTGATATTTCCGCTAGCCATATGTAACTGGAAAATCAACAGGGTCAATTAGTCTACGAAAGACAAATTGCACAACGATCAACGAATGATCTTGTTCAAAGTGATAAACGATAAATGTAGATATATATAATTCAATCAAGATTGGATGGAATTACTTGTGTATTATTACACTTTAAATTCTCAACCAATTATGCAACAATCAAACAATTTCAACTTTATCACTATGTGTATGCTTGTGATAATTGAACAACCTAATAATAACTTAAATCTATACTTCCAAGATTAATGTGTTAACAGTATATGACTTACCAAGTTAATATTATTTAAGTTTTCAGTTTATAAGAATTACAGGACTATATCGTTAGTGTCGCGTTCGTATCTACGTTCGAACGAGACTGTCCAGTGTGTGTGCGTTCGTGTTGCGTTTGATAACGCGTTCGAACGATGTGTTTCCAGAGAGTTCACGTTCGAGTAGCGTTTGAAACGCGTTCGAACGGAATGATTCCAGAGAGTTGCGTTCGAGTTCGAGTTGCGTTTAGTACGCGTTCGAACGTTCTAAGGCAGAAGGCTTTCGTTCGAGTTTTGCGTTTGAAGACGCGTTCGAACGTTCTTACGAGAATTCAAATTTTTAGCCTTCGCGTGCGTTGGGCGTTCGAACGCCCTACGGGTTTTTTCATGCACAGTTCGTATTTTCCAGAAAATATTAAAACCCTAACATGCAATTACTATTTAATAACACGATACAAAAGTTCTTAAGATTGTTAGTAAATATGTGTCATCAAACAGTAATATAACTTGCAATCAAACAGATCAAAACAACAAAAGAAGATCTAGATGCATGAAACCCTAAAAACACAAAACCATTAAAACAAACCAGAAAGTGTAGATCACAGAATAGTCCAAGTCGAGATGATCTCTGTCCTTAAGAACTTATTGGCTCCGTCACGGGTGCTTTACGGATTCGTTTTGCCACGTTCTCCCAGGATTACTCGGAATCTTCTTGTTCAAGGAGCACTCCTTAACAAGTGTGTGAACTAGGAATAATGGTGGATCTCTCTCAAAACCAAAAGTCAAAACAAAGTGTCTGTAGGATAATGATTTATATGTGTATCTTCTTCCCCTTTAAATTAGGAGTACATGACCCCTTTATAAAGGCATGGAGGGGTGCCATAGGACACCCTTTGGGGTGGGGTTGCAACCCTCTATGGATTGTAACCACTCTAGCACCCCTTTGCCAAACACAAAGACATATATACCCTTATGAATTATTGAAGAATTTACAACAATAGCTTTAAATTATTTTCCAAACAGGGCTGACAAATATGATTTAACAGATGACATTCATTACCAGTGCACATGGCGAAAAGATGCTTTATTTCATGAGCAGTTATCGCAGAACACTCTTGTACAAAGAAAAACCACTACCATTATCACAAAAGATTGGTCCCACATTTCTCCACCCCTATTGAGGATCCTTTTATATGCTTTGATTTCTGATGGACTTAGTTGTCTTGCTGATGACTTGGTTGCCTAGTTCAAATTTGAGAGGCCTCCTGTGAGGCATGCTATTCAAACCTAGGCATTTTAGCCATATAAGGTTGAGCTACCATGCGGGCTGGGCTGATAATTAGGTCCACCTGAGTCTAAAACGGACAAGAATTCTTATTACCTGGTGCAGAAATGTGCGATAACAATTCTTATCCACATTACATATACTTTTCCCATATGCGAGAAAGTTAATTTAGATGAAGTAAATTGAAAAGGGAAAACAGAACTTTGGTTAGATGCTTGGAAATTTTGATAATGAGTCAAGTCCTATGATAAAAGTAAGTAAAAATGAATTTCAGACCGAATGTTTCCCACATATTACTTCTTGTATGCCTAAGTTCAAATTGTGAGAGGTATAGTGCATTTGACACAAAGAGTTCTGTGAAAAGCAAGCAAGCAAATCCAAATTGGTTGAGCAGCTGTAGGCTAGGAAAATATCTTGAAACTTCTATTTTCTTTGGATGAATGGAAATTATATTTGTCCTATGAAAAGAGGAGAACAAAGAAGAAACAATGGAAACAAAACACAAAGGCAACAGAATACTCAATACATTCATATATAATTTCTAAACCAGTCAGTTATGTACTTCAGCATGAGTATCATTTTGAAAGCATATTTCAAACACAACCTATTTGCTTCTAGTTATATTTTCTTGGATCACCAAAACAAACTAAACAAATTAAAGAAAAACCTTTTCTTACTAGGTGGGGCTATATGGTTCATTCGACGCTATTATGTTATACCCAAAATTATTATTTTATTTGTTTAGTTTTGACATACACATGCAGTCACACAAATACAACAAAAAAACTAAACAAATAAAATAATCATGGGAGTTATAAATAATGTTGTCCTCAGAGAATGCTCACCAACGAAACCAAATAAACCTTCAAATTACTCAATGCAACTCAAATTCAAGTTCTTGAAAAAATCATCTAAATTAAACTCACATGGTGTGTGTAAAGTTCTGGTAATAGTTCGATTCCTAAGTCCGTCAACTTAGTCATTTCGTTTCAAAAATTGAAATCTGACGGGTCAAACCAACCTATATATTTCAGATATGCTATATCTCTGCAGTCTGCCTACTTGCGCTTAATATGGTACAATAATATTTCTTTCACTCTCTCTCTCTTTTTTTAATCTTTTTGACTCACCTACCCTTTAAGATAGCATTTCTCCAAGGTTATAGGTGGTTTATCTTTTTTTCTTCTTCTTTTTTATTATGTTTTTTTTTTCCTTTTCCTTTCCTTTTTTTTTTTTTTTCAATTTTTTTTTCTTTTCTATTCGTACCATAGATCATAAAAATTGTAAACATAGAAAAATATCTAAGCAAACAGTCATTTATCTTCAAAGAATTTTCTCAACTAGTCACTTTGTCTACTACCTAGGTTTTTACTGTTAGAGACATTCTATTAAGTGCATTCGAGTCTAACATAGATCACATACTCAAGGCATCGAATACAAGTAAATTGAGCACTTGTCGTTTTCTAAGATTTCACACTAACGCGATCAACCTTATCATCGGACTTATGCTCTACTTCCTCGGACTTTTTTTTGTTCTTTTTGTTCTTTTTTTATTTTTTTCAATACAAATAAAAAATAACATAAAGAAAATTAAAAAATAGCATGAAATAAAACAAACAGGCACTACAAGAAAACATCATATTTTGTGACTATTAGATTAGTCACTGCAACTGATACAATTAGTCACTGAATTATTTTATGACTAAAATAATATAGTCACATATTAGTCACAGAATATCGATCGTTGAATGATTTTGCGACTAAAATAACATAGTTTTCTAATGAGTGTTTTAACAACAAAAAATATAGTCACAGTAACCTAATAAATTAGTCAGCACTGATAGTTTCGAATGGTATAAAATTAGTCACTGAATGTGAATATTTGTGACTAATTATCTCAGTCACACAATGAATGTTGTAATGACTAAAACATTAGTAAGGGAAGCTAGCGAAAATTAGTCATCGTTTATTATCTAGAGGAGTCTAAATTAGTCACTGATAGTAGGTTTATGTGACTAAGTCGGTTAGTCGCAATACAATCTATTTAGTGACTAATGATAGTAGTCATAATATAATTTATTTCTTGACTAAGTAAGATAGTCAATAATTATACTTTGAAGTGACTAATTAATTTAGTCAATATATATGATATTTCGTAACTATTGTACTTAGTCACTATTAACTTATTTATGTGACTAAATAATATAATTGATAATCACATATATAAGTGACTAAACAACATAGTTGATAATTACTTTTTTAAGTGACTGATTATTTCTGTCACTGAATATAACTATTTTTGTGTGACTAATTATCATAGTTGATTGAAATGATTTTGTGACCAAGTATTTGTAGTCATTAGAATGTTGCATAATATTTTTTCAATGACTAATTATGTCTAGATACAAAAATATACATATATACACACACACTTCGCAAAAATATCAAACAACAAAATTATATATCTAAAAAAAATATATCTCCAAGATTTATAATAAACTAATAAAATTTGAACATTTCAAAAGTAATTACGGTTAACAAATTATAGTAATATGATCATTCAAAATAGTTAAAAAAAACTTGACAAATGCTAGTGAAAATACTGACTGTCATAGATTTGGAGTCAGATAGAAAATGATGAAAGGTCCACATTAGCTAACGGTAACTTCTTCAAAATCGCCATAATAACCTGATTTTGTTCTTTCAATTGTTTGATTTCTTCATTTTGATTTTGAAGTTGAGTACGCTGACTCTCTATCTCTTCATTTTGACGTTCAACCTTTTGTTGTAGCTCAGTAGTGGTTTGTCTGAATGAAGTATGTGATAGAGGAAGTGGACCAAATCCAAGACCCTTCACATATCCTGAACTTCTACCAAGAACTTCCTCACAAATATCTGTTTCAGATCTTGGTTCAGATCCTTCTGCTGAGGATTGTTCTTGTAGTTCTAACATTTTCTCCTATAAAATATATAATTAAAATTGACAATAGTTTAATATAACTCAAAAAAAAAAAACAACTTTTCATGGTATTTTTTTATAATAAAAAAACAACATCACATGTCATCAAATAACATCACCAAAGTCTCAAATAAACAAATGATTTTATTTTGGGTATTAAGAAATCATATTTCGATTTCAAAATTGAAATTTCAGTAATGTAACAGAAAATAATATGATACCATTTGTCTTTCATGTTCTATGTTTTTTCAATCATGAAAATAATATACTTACGTATCTTTCTCTAGCTTCATCATTGCTCCAACCTTTACTCATACTCCAATGAGTGTCATGAAATAAAGAAATTGGTCCTGGAGTGTGTCCAAGTCTTTTAGCCTAAAAATACATCATTAAAAATAAATTATTAAATATAAAATTGTAAAAGAATATAAAAATGATACATAAAATATTTAATATACCATTTCCTTTTGAAGTTGTACGAAAGGCTTGGATCCACCTCGATGTCCATATTTTAGTTTCTTGCAGTTTTCCATATAAATTTTGGATCGTTACTACAATTATATTATTAGAAAACATATGTTAGAAACTACTAGAAATTATGAAATATGAGACATAAATTTCTCCATACCTTAAAAAGCTCACTGTCAAAACGTTTACAAATGTGCTCTCAATCTTCTTGGTTAGCAACTTCTTCGGGACGATTTTATATCGCTTCAGCCAAATTGGAAAATTTCTTGAATTTTTGCTTCAAGAAGTACTTGAAACCTTTAAATCTACGTGCCATCGCACCATTAAGGAATCTGACAACATGTGGTTGCTTGGTGTCGATGTGAAATTTGTTCTAAGATCAACATAAATAATTATAATAACAAATATGTTATTATGATGTAAGTACAAAATAAATTTTTACCAAATTATCAAGTTTAAAAGAAATTTACCGCCACTCGATCAATCATTTCATTTTTTTAATCAGTAGGTACTCGTCTCCATTGATCAACTTGTAGTGGTGCAAAAGTCCTCACAATAATGCCTATTTCAGTGGATAATCTGGATGAATGAATGACAGTGGGTCTTCCATCCTCAACTTCAAAGTCCACATTCAACTTACTCTTAGAGAAATGTAAAAGGCGTTCACAGCCAACTCCCTGTGATTTCCTTTGAACATCATTCTTCAACACTGGCTCTATAAGCCAAAATATAAACAATTATATAATAAAGTTAACTTAAATAATAAATAATAATGCATCAAGTTCTTTTTAAACTAATCAAACTTACCATCTTCATTACTAGATTCATAAGAATTAGTAAGAGTAGGATTAGATATTGGCACCATCTCATTTTGTTTAGGAGAATGTGAACGACGTCGTTTAGCACCTGGAGCCATGATCCAAACCTATTAAATAAAAATATCAAATTGACCCAATGTAAGTAAGCAAAATTCGAAAGATACATATTATATTAATTTCAATGCAAAATCAAATTTATTATATATGAAAATAATGCAATGTAATTATTATCAGTACCAATTTTCATAATGTGATACCTAACAGTTTGTTAATTATCACTCATCATCTTAATCTTCTCTTGCTGAATCCCATTCATCGTAATATTCATGCAATGTTTCATCCTCTTCATCATCATTGATATTATCATTTTGTGTTTCATTATCAATACCCTTAACTGCACTTGCATCTACCAGATCAGGATTGACATCACTTCTGTGAAATTGTAAGACTTCTAACTCATCATCTTTTACAATCCAATCATTTTGTGTAGATTCATTTTCTTGATACAAATGATTGCTATCATCATCTTCTTCTCTGTCTTACATCTCAAGTATATCCCATAGGTTTCTATGTTGAACCTTTTGAACAACCTTCCAATTCATCCCATAATTGTAGTCATCCACATAGAAAACTTATTGTGCTTGAATAGCAAAGTATAAAAGGGTCATTCTCATACCAAATTTTACTTACAATAATGCAAGAAAAGTGATAATCTTGATGTATTCTTTTTTTTTTTGCATCATTTTCAAACCATTTGCACTTGAATAAAATAACCTAATTATTGAACACGTAACTTAACTTAACAACATCAGATAAAACCCCGATAAAGTCAACCTATTCGCCATCATGGTCCCATAGGCACACACCCCCAAACTTAAATGTTGCATTGTCCATAATGTAACAAAGTAAACCAAAGAAGATAAAGTAGGGAATAACACTACTGTGGGTGGGGGTCACTTAGGATCACATGTCGAGACGCGCATGAACCGGCGTCGCGATGCGAACAACTTCACACTCTCTGGCTCATTTTTACTCTATGGTACGTCGCGATGTGAAAGAGGTGTGTCGTGATATGTACTACTGTAGCTGGCTAGCTTCTGGTAAGTTTTTAGCTACTTGGAGTGAGCCGCCGGTGTCAATTCCTGCATAATTATACATACAAACTTGTAGACATATAATTTGAAATGCAATAAACAAAAAAATAGAAATTAGCAAGCGCTAATTTTAACATCTTCCGCCAGATGTAACCCCACAAATAGTCATGGGGGCTTCTTTGACAGGACACTCTCGTAAACATTAACGATGCTCATCTGCTACCTATCGTCTAGAGGCAACCATTCTTTCATGACAAGTTCCTCAGAGTCTGTTAACATTTCCTCGACTAGTGCCACCTGCAGGTTAACTCCTACACGAGGAATTGCATTCTTCATAATACTCTATCTGTTCCTTATGTGAGGCGGTAGATATGTGGACTGATTTGTACTAGTATTTTTCCCTTGATGTTATATTCTTGTACATATTTGCTTGCATATACTTGTAGCCTCAAAGGATGCCTTCAATGGCTGCTCTTTCAACTATAGTATGGATAGAGTAGTGATACAAAATCGGATACGAAGAAGACGAAAACTGATCCAAGATCCCGTAGACCCCCAAAGAACTTGTCCTTGAAAACCCTTGGAGATAGCCTCAGATGAATTTTGCCAGCAAATTGGACGCCACAAATGATGCCAACCCTTTGATAAGTCTTTGTTCAATCACTGAACTTTGATAAAAAAAAATTTCTCAATCTCAAGAAAATAGGTTACTATTCACGCACAAAAAATAGGGTGCTTCATTAAGAGTTATTTTTGAGTTTAAATAATAACATGCTCAAACCCTAAGATAGCCAAAAAGACTAAAATAGCCCTAAACTACTCATTACCAACTAAAAGGCCATAATTCCTAATTTCTAGCCCATTTTGAACCCATAAATAAATAAAATAAACTAACCCAAATAATAAATAAAAACGGGCATCCACGTTGGTTCCATACATGCAAATAAATAATAAATAAGCCTAAATAACTGAAAACGATCAATGATGCTCCTCGATGACTTGGGTCAAGTGTATAACTCTTGAACCCTCTTCCTTGAAGTCCAATAGGTCTCGAACGTGCTTGTTCAATTCAGCTACATGACGTTGGGCCAGGCCTGCCATAGCGTCCTTGATCTTCTGAGCTCTGTGTCTTGTAATTGGTCCAACTGGTACATGGATTGGATCAATTGTGGTATGGACCGAACCAAGTGTAGCTAGGATCACATCATCCACTCTCTCTTGAAAAGGATTTGACCTCGAATCGACACCTGCATCAAAAGGGGACAAATCATAAATATTAAATGAAGCAGAAACATTATACTCACCAGGCAGATCAAGCTTATATGCATTATCATTGATCTTTTCGACGACTTGAAAAGGACCATCTCCCCGAGGTTGAAGCTTGGATCTCCACTGAGCCAGAAATCTCTCCTTGCGCATGTGTAGCCAAACCCAATCACCAGGCTCAAACACCACGCGTTTACGGCCTTTATACGCATGAGAAACATACTGCTCATTTTTACGTAATATGTGTTCACGTGCTTTCTCATGTATTTATTTCACCAATTCTGCTTTTTTTTTACCATCTAAACCTACTATTTCCTCAACAGGCAAAGGCAATAAATCCAATGGCGTTAGTGGGTTAAATCCATATACAATTTCAAATGATGAATATGAAGTAGAAAAATGAATGCACCTATTGTATGCAAACTCTATAAATGGCAAACACTCTTCCCATTATTTTAAATTCTTAGTGACTATGGTACGAAGCAATTGAGTCAATGTCCTATTGACCACTTCTGTATGTCCATCTGTTTGAGGGTGACACGTAGTAGAATAAAGTAATTTAGTCTCGAGCTTACCCTACAAAACCTTCCAGAAATGACTCAAGAACTTGACATCTCTATCAGAAACTATACTCCTAGGAATCCCATGTAGTCGTACTACCTCTCTAAAGAATAAGTCTGCTACGTTAGTGGCATCATCAATTTTATGGCATGCAATGAAATGTGCCATTTTGCTATCTCTATCAACTACTACAAAAATGGAATCCTTACCTCGTTTAGTCCTAGGTAAACCTAACACAAAATCCATCGAAATATCTACCCATGGTTCACTAGGTACAGGTTATGGAGTATATAATCCATGAGGCTTCACCCTAGATTTGGCCTTTCTACAAGTGAGACACCGATCACAAATTCGCTCTACATCACACTTCATCCTAAGCCAATAAAAATGATCATTTAAGGTTTCTATGGTCTTACTAATTCCAAAATGTCCCATTAGTCCGCCTCCATGAGCCTCTCTCACTAATAGCTTACGCATACTACAAGAAGGAATGGATAACTTATTTTCTCTAAACAGAAATCCCTCATGCTGGTAGAATTTACTAAATTCAGATTTAGTACATGCAGCATATATATCACAAAAATCCACATCACATGTATAAACCTCTTTAATAAATTCAAACCCTAACATTTTAGCACCTAAAGAAGTAAGTAAAACATACATGCGTGACAAAGCAGTTGCAACTACATTTTCCTTACCTTGTTTGTAGCGAATGACGTACGGGAATGTCTCTATAAACTCCATCCATTTAGCATGCCTCTTGTTCAGTTTTCCTTGCCCTTTAAGGTGTTTCAAACTCTCATGATCTGTGTGTATCATGAACTCTTTAGGCCATATGTAATGCTGCCAATTCTTCAGTGCTCGAACAAGTGCATACAACTCATTATCGTACGTGGGATATTTCAGAGCTGCTCCATTCAACTTCTCACTAAATTACGCAATAGGTCTTTTCTCTTGCATCAATACCACCCCAATACCTATGCCACTTGCGTCGCACTCAATCTCAAATGTGCTCTCAAAATTAGGTAATGCGAGAACTGGTGCACTGCATAACCTTTCCTTGAGAGTCTGAAAAGCATTCTCTTGAGCTTCACCCCACTGAAATCCAACAGTCTTCTTGACTACCTCAGTCAATGGTGCTGCTATGCTACTGAAGTCCTTCACAAAACGCCTGTAGAAACTTGCCAATCCATGAAAACTCCGTACTTCCGACACTGTGGTAGGTGGTGGCCAATCTCTAATCGCTTTAACTTTCTCCTCGTCCATCTCTATGCCATCTGCAGTCACTACAAAACCAAGAAAAATGACTATATCCATGTAGAATGTGCATTTCTTATAATTAGCAAATAATATTTATTTTCTTAAAATATCAAGCACATCTTTCAAATGACCTACATGGTCCTCTAAAGATTTATTGTATACTAATATGTCATCAAAATAGACCACTACAAACTTCCCTATACATGCACGCAACACATGGTTCATAAGTCTCATAAAAGTACTAGGGGCGTTTGTTAAACCAAAAGGCATTACTAACCACTCATATAGCCCATACATAGTTTTAAAAGCGGTCTTCCACCCGTCACTCTCTCTCATATGAATCTGGTGATATCCACTCTTAAGGTCAATTTTACTGAAAATCTTAGATCCATGTAGTTCATCTAACATATCATCTAGTCTAGGAATGGGATGTCGATAATTTACCGTGATATTATTGATGGCACGACAATCCACACACATATACCACGTCTCATCCTTCTTAGGCACTAATTATACCGATACTGCACACGGGCTCATACTCTCTCGTATGTAACCCTTCTCCATCAGCTCCTCAACTTGCCTCTGAAGTTCCTTGGTCTCTTCAGGATTACTCCTATATGCGGGTCTATTAGGTATGACAGCTCTAGGTACGAAATTAATATGATATTCCTTGGTCTCATACATCACTGCTTCATCATCCACTTTCTCTATCTCCACATTCATATGCAACTATTGTTTCCCTTCCACTATCTCCATCAAGACATTACTCTATTGGCTTTCTTAATCTATCGTGGGGTCGAACACCTTGATAACTAATAACTCTGAAGGTGAAGAGACATTTCTGTACATCAATTATTGTTCATGCGGTTGCCAGAATGGCCTTCCCAAAATAAACATCTTCTTCAATTTCTAGAATAATGAATTCCGTTGGAATCTCGAAGTCCCTAATTTCACCATCACATATTCTATCTTTCCCTTAGGCACCTTGGTGGTTTTATCCATGAACTGTAGGGATATTGAGGTTGGTTTTAGCTTATCATACCCCAAACTCTTTGCCATAGGTAGAGACGTTAAATTAATCCCTGACCCTAAATCACATAGTGTTCTTGACTCACAATCTGCAATAATACATGCTATGATGAAAAAGTCTGGATCCTTGCATTTAGTCGTAGCCATTCTTTGCAATATTGTACTGCACATCTCTGTAAGTTTTTCTTCCATGATAGGTTTGCACACTTATAAAGTTATTGCACATATATTTTTCTTCTTCTCTGTATACTCCTTCAGTTCTTTTTTTGACATTAGCCTAATGGGGAATGAAGGCCATGGTTCATAGTACAATGAACTTATTTTGGGTTCATGTTCCACTGTTTTGGAGTCCACATAGGTTTATTCTCCTAGTGCTTCCCCAGTACTTACTGTGATGACATTACATAATTCATCACAAAATATCTTCTGGGGTTGGATTTTGTGTCAATTGGAATATCCCATTATGGCCTCTGATTCTGATTATTAGCTAGTTGTTCGATTTGATTTTTCAGTGCTCTCATGAATACTGTTTGACTTTGAAAAAAGGGCATCATACTTGGCCTTTTACTTCTTGGGCATGTCTATGGTCACATCCTTCAAACCCATATCATTCCCATGCCTTTGTCCATTACTCTGTTGTTTGTATCCTGAATGAGCATTGTGTCTTTCCTATGGACATGCCCCTTAGTTGTTCTTCCATCCAAAATTGAGGTGGTCCTTCTACCTAGGGTTATGGCTATTGGAGTAGGGGTTGTGACATTGTCTGTTGTAATTGCTGATATAATTTACAGACTCGCCATATTGAGCGTATGGCTCTATATTTTTTCTCCCCTATATACTGAATTTATGGCTCTTACATTATTCACAGCCGACATATTAAAGACCTCTAGGCATTTATAGATTTGCTCTATATGGGAATTCACAGTTGTGTTGGGTCCGACCTGATGAACTTCTGCTACTCGTTGAGACATACTTCTTTCTGTTGGCCACAAAAATTATTGTTGGCCATTTCTTTCAGTAGATCCCAAGCTTGGTTTTCACCATTCGCCATTAGTGCACCTCTAGCGGTTGTATCTACTGTGGTCTGAAGCATCCCGTTGAGCATATTGTAGAAGGTTTGAACTTGTAACCATTTAGTTATCTCATGATGTGGGCACCTGCGATGCAAATCTTTGTATCTATCACATGCATCGTATATGGACTCTGACTCGTACTGCACAAAGGACATGATGTCATTCCTTAACTTAGTTGTCTTGACTGGGGGAAATATTTGGCAAGAATTTCATGGCCAAACCTGTCCATGTTGTCATTGACCATGCTAGTTGTGATTGGATCCACACTTTCGCTCTATCTTTCAAGGAGTATGAGAACACTCGCATACGAAATGCTTCTTCTGCCCATTTGTTAAATTTGAAGGTGATGTATACTTCCAAGAAACTGTGTATATGGGCATTGGGATCGTCATTCGGCTAGGGGTGTTCACGTGTCGGGTTTTTCGAAAAATTTTTTTACCCGATCGGGTCGGGTCATTCGGTCGTCTGACCCGAAACCCAAAATTTGAGGAGGTGACCCGCGCGGGTCGGGTCAAAAAAATTGCGGGTCGGGTCGGGTCAACATAATATATAGTAAATATAATATATATATTTTTTATTGAGAGAAGATACTCAACAAGCATGCAGCACAAATGGTTAAAGCATTAACAAAGTTTCAAAGGATCACAGGTTCGAATCTCTATAACAACTGAAATTTTTGTTGAAAAATTAATTTAATAAATGGCAAAATGTGGGACTCGACCCCCCAACCTTCTTCATCTTAACTCAGTAACCTGCCATTCGTGTTACGCGTTTGAGTTGAAATAATCATACCACTAAAAATATATATATTATAATACAGTATCATTATATGGGGGCGGGTCGGGTCAGACCCGAGTTTGCTTAACTAAACCCGTGACCCGATCCGAAAATTCGGGTCGGGTCGGGTCGGACCCGAAATTAAAATTTTAAATGGAGAAACCCGACCGGGTCGGGTCGGGTCGCTGCGGGTCGGGTCGGGTCGCGGGTCGACCCGACCCTATGAACACCCCTAATTCGGGCCATCCCTAAACTGCACTGATTGTTGTATCATCTGGATACATTTTTTGATATCGTAAGTGTTGGCCTAAAGAGAATGTTTGACCATACTTGATATAAGTCTATCTATTACTGGTATCGTCCTGTTTCGAATGGAAAATTGGGTGTGCCACGTCGAGTGGTTCAGGTTGTTTGTTGTCCATGATGCATTGTGGCTACCCGTTCGACTACCTAAAAAGAAAATAAGAAAATAGAGACAAAAAAAATGTAAAAAAATGATGGTTAGTTAAGTAAATAGAGTATTCGTTCTAATATTAATAAAGAAAAAAAAAATAAGTCCCCATCAACGATGTCAAAAATTTGATCGTGATTTTCACACGTTACACAAGCGCACATATCGCTCAAGTTGTATAAAAAGTATCGATCTCATAAAGACTTATTATTAAATTTATTAATACTAAGACTAAACCTACTTAACTAAAACTAAACAATTGATGAAGAAGGTCTGTTTAAACTAATTGACTTGAAAATCTAAGTAAATAGAAAGTGAGCTACTTTGGAAAACCTTATGCGAGAGAAGAACATATGATTGTAACTTCATCTGAGCACACAAATAATAGATTATTGCACTTTTCATTAAATTAGGTTATTATTACGGATTATTAACTTAAAACACTAAATTATCTACAAGCCTCTTTCGATGGTCAGGTAGAAATATTTAACTTTATTGAATTACCTATATTTCTATGTGTAGGCACTACATTTTTGCATATAAGTCCCGATGATGAGTCTCGTACGGAGGCACTACTCTTTAGGTTGCGGAAGTCGCGGGAAACGAATATCGGAAGGGGAAATTCAGAATAAGTATGTCATCAGATTCAATTCACATGTTCACTGCTTTCGCGTTCGTGCTGCGTTCGTGAGCACGTTTGAACGTCAAGCAGATTGCAGGCATTCGTGTAGTGTTCGAATAGGCGTTCGAACGGTGTCGGTACTTCTGGTTTTGTTGCTAGCCTCATGCCCAAGCCCAATTAGCCCACCAAAACCCATCCAAAAAATAATTAAAATATTTAAAATACATGTCACAAATTAAAATAAATTAATCTAATCAAATCCCCTCCTAATCTAATCAAATATATCATATTCCTAATTAAGACAAATCACATTCCCTAATTAAAAGATACAAATCAAATCATATCTAATCACTTCCTAATTAAAAGATTTTTCCCTATCACACACTAATTAAAAATATCTCCCATAATTACACAAATCCTTCCCCTTTTTCACACAAGGTAAACCCAAACCCTTTGCCTATAAAAAGAAGCCTAAACCAACCTTGAAACCCATAGCTCACATTCACGCCTAAAGCACAGAAAAATGTCCTCATTGCCGTCCAACAACAACCCTCACAACACACCACTCACTGCACGCATATTCCTTCACCGAAACCCCTCACTGACCGAGATCAAACAAGCCACAAACGTGAGCTCATTCACGTAACAAACAACAACAAATAACAGCCCCTAACAGTCCCTCTCCACCGACAAACACACCCCTCACTGCACGCATATTCCTTCACTGAACAGCCCCCGCAAATCGTCCAACTGCATGCACAAAACGATCACTGCTCAGCCGTAAAACACCCGCAAAATCCCCTTTCACCGCAAGCATAAATCACCATTGTCCAATCCCAAAAAATAGTCTCTTATTTACCGTAAAATAGTGACCATAAAATACAGCGAAAACAGCAGTAAAACGGAGCGAAAACAACAGCAAAACAGAGGAAACGACAACTCAAAACAGTGAAGCAGCAAACGAAAGCAGTGGACCAGTGAACCGTAGGAGTTGCGGAGCATCAATCCTTTCGACGACCGTGTAACGCACTTTCGAGAGACAACCTAAGAGGTTAGACCTGAGGGCACCCTTCTTATTTATTCTCATCTCTTTTTGTTGTATATTAGAATTCCTTCGCATGAGAGTCGTTTGTTGATACATGTCGTGGTCCTTGAATGAATGGAATATGTGTTCTCTCTTGTGGTATATAGGATGGAAACCCGGACGTAAATTCCGTAGCCGAATCCAAATGGACGGTATTACGATTTGCACTCGGGATACAATGCCACGTACCACTTGAGAGATTCACATGTTTCGCTTCATCCAACCTTGCGTTTTAAGCATGATTTAGCCGTTACTATGTTATATATTTTTTAAGTATGATTTAGTCGTTAGTATGTTATTACTTTCTGCATGTTACTTATTTATGTATGGTAATATAACGCGCATGGGCAAATCAAGTCGGATTAAAGGTCCTCCGTTTTGAGGGATGAAAAGCCAAAGGGCTACCTTTGCCACGACGTTTTGCCGCGCCGGACGAAGTATGTTTGATTGAATGTGAGATATGTTTAATCGGATATACGGAGTTCCACATTATTGTCTCATTCATTTCTATGCATTGTAATATAATGCGCATGGGCTAACTAGGGTGGATTAAAGGTCCTCTATTCGAGGGAAATGCCTGAAGGCTACCTTTACCACGATGTTTTGTCGCGCCTTTTATTATGTCATTTACCCTTTGCATATCATTGCTTTACTTACGCATGCATTGCATTCTAGTGCGCATGGGCTAACTAGGGTGGATTAAAGGTCTTCTATTCGAGGGAAATGCATAAAGGCTACCTTTACCACGATGTTTTGCCGCGCCGGACGAGGTACACTCGATTGAACGTGAAATGTGTTCCATCGGGCATACGAGGTCCTACATTGTGTATTTGTTTATCCATGTATGTGTTTGTGTCATTTAAGATTCTATTTTGGCAATCTCATTCGAACACGTTTCCAAACGCTACACGAACGTATGCATTCTGCCTCATTCAGTTCGAACGCGTTTACGAACGCTACTCGAACGCGCGTCCATTTTATTGTATCATGCATCAGGTTTTATCCCATTCGAACACATTATCAAACGCTATACGAACACAGACATTCTGTTTATCGTTCGAACGCGTTATCAAACGCTACTCGAACGCTTGTATTCTGTTTACCGTTCGAACGCGTTTACGAACGCTACACGGACTCGCATACATTGGACAGATTCATTCATCATGTTTCATGCATGTTTGTTCCCTTCGCCATTCCCTTCCCCGTCATATGCTTAGTTAGCTCTCTCTAATATTTATGTCTTTACCGTTATTGTTTATTTATATTTTCCGGATTTATTTATTCGATATGCTCATGAGATTGTGTGCTCGCTTTTATTATTAATGCCTTCATAGTTGTTATTAGTTACATTATTGCACTTTATTGTTTAATACGTTCATGAATTATGTATTTTTCCTTCATTTCTTTCATTTACGATTATGGGTGTGCAAACTTGCATGTTGCTTAAATTATCTGGTATGTGTTGCATGAGATTTGGTTGTACTATTGCATAAATCATTTCATTACAAGTGGCATAGGTAAGGGACCATTCTGAACCCAACGATTTGAGGTCTTCCCTTGCGAGGGGTGAGTGCGACCTTAAATCATTTTCTCGGTTCACACCAGGTGGCGACTCCATTTTTATTTCTCCGGTGTAGTCCCACGTGGGCTACTCCGTACTCCCGATTGGGCCGCGAACCTGGAACAGTGTCGCCGATTTCTGTTGTCTACACTATGATAATTAACTTAATCAAAATCATTAAATTCAGATCCTAATATTGGTAACGGATGCCCCGTAGGTATACTTCTATTGTCACAACCGTCCCTTTAGGTAGGGTAGGGGTGAGACGGAGACTTGAAACAGACAGAGTTTTCCCTATAAAATGGACTAATCCTCCAAATACAAAAGACAAAACAAAACTGAATAATGTCATCATAAAAATAGGATCTCTATGATCCTAGTCAAAAGAATATTCATGAAGAAAAATAAATATTACTATTATCAAATAAGCCTCAGTGCCTATAATCAAATAACAAATTCTCTCAAGAATGACATATCTAGAACTATAATCTCAAAACATAACAAAGACACTCTACTGTTGGCACAACCTTTCTCTACTGGCAGGAAATGATGATGAAACAACAGATGAAAAATGAATGATTTACTAATCTGCTAAACCTGAAAAGTTAAAGAAATGGGTAAGCTCACGCTTAATGCAATGGATCATAGCTTAGTGCCGTTGATAAACAAGTAACAAGGTGGATCGAATAAGTCTTTCAAAATATAAATAAATACATAAGCTATAAATCGATATATCAAACATTTACTTGAAATCATAAATCTCATTTCTCATAAATCTCATTCTGCTCAAGAATACTCTGTAATAATAAAGCTGTTTATTCATCTATATGCACACTCTTATGACAATATGGTAAAACTGGCAACATGGGGCATCCCCACGGCAATAACTGGCAACATGAGACCTCGTCTCACGGTGAATAATGTGGCACGTATAAGTACACATAGTGCATTCGAGCATAAAAATAATTTCTAAAATTCATGCTCATATATCTCAAAATCATGTAAATTTCTCATATATCACAAATTCATGATTTCAACATAATCAATATTCGATCCATACTTTATAGCAAAATATAAACTTTCTAAAAACTAAATCATTTAATGCATTACCTTGAAAATTCATTTAAGAAAACATACATATTATATACTTTGGAAAACATCAATGTTACAAGCTTATCCAAGCACCTGGTGAGCTGCCTACAGAGAAGGGAACTATGCAGCAGGACTGTCCCTGCTTACGGTATCACAATCACCTATAGAGACAAAAGAATATATGATAAGGAACGTAATCTTAACTAGAAAAGATGAAAGAATATGCAAGGAAAAGTGACTCGATCGCTCTCATAATCCTAACGAAATTTTGGTAAAGTTCCATCTATAATACGGACTTCCATTATACAACCCATAATGATTAACTCACATCCATATTCGATTCACAACATACACAACCACAATTTAATCCAACACCACTATCCCAAATCACGAGTTCACAATAATTTCCCGCACACAATCTCACTCGACCATATTTTTCGATAAAGTCCATCATTCACTTCCAACCACAAGAAAATCATTTATATGGTCTAAGTATGTAAACTAATCATACTTTAAAGCTATTTACATTTCGAAACACATAACATGCGTAAACCGAATACAACGATAAATTATATGAAAATCAAGATTCGGAGGTCCGTTACTACTTGGAATGGTCGGGAAATCATGGAGGAAGAGTCGGGAAGTCAGCACAAATAAACTGTCCGGCGCGTGTGGGCCACGCGCCTCTCGTCCAGGCCACACATGGGCCTCACGCACCACTGCGCAAGGCGTGCGTGAGCACCATGCGCTGGCCGGAGTCCAAATTTTCTAGTGGCTGAGCCTTCGTCTCCCCCTTCCGGTTCTAATGCCACTGACGGTTTGTCAATCGGAGTTCCGGATCAACGGGAAATCAAGAAAACCCACTAAAAGTTTCTTACCGTGATTTCTACGAAAATATGGAGTTTCCCGAGATGAAACCACCACCAAAATAATCATTTCGTCGAGATCTACACTTTCTCTAAAATACCATATTGAAATCAGCTCCGGATCGGACGGATCGAGAACAAAAGCTCACTTTTCTCTCTTTTTCTTCTTTTTTTTTTTTCCTCTCACGCCTGTTACTTTCTCTCTCTCTCGTTGGTGGCTGGAAAGTGGAAAGAAGGGATGCAAATAGGTTTTTTTTTTTTTTTTTATTACAAGATTATTATCAATTGTCTCCCTAAACTTGTCCCTTTTATTATTTTTAAATCTAACTTTTGTAAACTAAATAATTCAGTCCTAAAGTTCCAACACACCAAAATTAATAATTTAAAGTATGAGTAAAATAATTTCGGGGTGTTACATCTATCATCCGAGAAAATCTATTCAAAATAAGGAGATCACACGCTACTATTCTCAAGTCTAAACCCAAATTCCCTTTTCCAAGTTCCTAAGATTTACCACAACTATTCTATTGTTGGCTAGACAATAAAACACATTCGACATAGAGAATAATAAATAATCCAAGAACACACCCAAAAGAATAAAAAGAATCAAATTTAGATTAAATAATTATATTTGAGATCCATTACAATCCTAAATTAATGATTTAATTACACATTATCGTCATTAAAAGAAAACTAATCATTAATACAAAGCAAGCACTGATAAATATAAAACTAGAAGAGAAAAGAAAGAACGAACTCATTTTGGTGAGATATTTTACTTCAATCTTCAATCTTGACTGAGGTTTTGCTCTTTCCTTGCTCTAAATATTTTTCTATGTTCTTGAGTCTCTAAAAAGTATAATCTTTTATGGTTTGGATGGACTTGTACTTATATAAGAGTTGATAGGAGTTTTCCTTCATAAGAAATTCATCAAAATAGGACTTTCGAATCCATTGACGCACCAATGAGCTCACATTGGCGCGCCAATGAAAATCAGAGAACAACAAGTCAATTTTAAGTCTCATTGGCGTGCCAATTGGAGATATATTTCTCCTCATATTTTTAGAATCTTATTTTACCATGATAGAGTCTGATTCAGTCTTCGACATAAACTACAAAATTATAGATAATTGAGTCTTATTTCCAATGCAACTTGAATTACCTCATTTAGACATCGTATGAAAAAATTATGGATAAAATACTAAAGGCTGCGCGAATCAGAATGTCACTGGAGTAAAATACTTTGATTTGTCTACGTTTCAAACCCGTGTCTTTCCACATGTATCATATCCTATAAAAACACAATGAACACATCAAAATACTCAAGAGGCTCGAATTAACTCAAAAATATAAAATTTAAGGACGATAAATATGATATATTGACCGTTCATCAGTAAACAGTGATTCTAATATATGTGCATATGGATCGAATGGCATTGTGAGAATGGCCCTCAATGCTTCGCTAGCTTCACATGGTGTGTTTAGAGACCATATGCAACACAAAGCTCCAAACTTATTTTACCAGTCCAGCATGGCTGCTGCATGCATACAAGGCATAGTGAATGTTATGCTATCTGTGTCTATATATACCTTTCTGCAGCATGCGTACCAGATAATAATTTAAATATAAGTAAATCTTAACCGTGCGTTGTTATTAAGAAAATTTGACCGAAAATTATGAAAAATTAATATAATTCAACTTAACATTGTATCTAAATTCATCAAACGCCAGCTTTACTTAGATGATGTCCACTAAAGAAGTAACAGTTGGAGTCAGCAAGCAAAGGTCATGCCTAATGACAGAGCCATGAATGGCCGTTCCATCAAATATCTAATGGGTCAGGATCATGAAGCTAAATAAAATCATATTGGATCAAATAATATGAAGATAATTAATCATTAAACACCTTGTACAAGTACATATATAATTCGTATTCATTCAATCACATCGTGACACATTTTGGATGCTGATTTTGCTTTATTTTATTGATAAATATCTACTTATTATTGACACATAAAAGAGAGTAACAGCTCAACATTAACGCATAACTTTATATAAACAAATTTTTTATTTTTCTTGAAATTTCCAAGTTCCAAGTCTTCACAAACACTAAAACATATAAGCTTTTTCACAAGTCAGGGTGATCTTTTTTTTAAGAGGCCGACCAAAATGATTCTAATTCCATTCTCCACTTTCATGGTTCAAGATGCTAAAATGCATTATTTGTAGTCAAATTAAACTCATTTACCTAATTTAAAAAAGTGACGATTCGATCCATCGAAAATTATAACCAATACCAAAATAAATGCAAGTTTAATATGAAATATGAGATATAATTAAGATACAAACGAATTTCTAATTGAAAAGAAAATCACATTAAATTCAACGAGAATGACTATGAGATATGTTTCATGTCACGTAAGATTACAATAAAATAGATCAAGACATATATAATAACTGCAAACATAATACCAAACTTCTCTATTTTTTTTTGGAAATGTTGAAAATCCGCCGTTAAATCACTTGACCCGGATTTAAAGAAGTAAATAAAACCTCCGGCTGCTCCAGGCTCTTACAAGATAATACACCCTCTGGACTCAAACACATAACCCGACAATCAAATTCTAAGTCTTTTGTCACCAAACCACACCCAATGGGGACACCATACTTCTCTACAATAGCACATAAAGCTTCAAAAACCTTAATTTTAGTAAAATGAGTTCTCCTTAATCCCAAAATGAGTGGAGGAAACTGCTAATAGGGTAATAATATCTTTGAATGAGCGGGAGTCCGGCGGCACATGCCAACTCATTATTAAATTATAAAATTAAATTAATAAATCTATTAAATAAAAAAATTATTATAATAAAAAAATAACTATTATAATTTTGTAAGAGCTCTATTATAATAAAAAAATATATTATACTATTCTATTAAAATAAGAAATACTATTAAATTATAAAATTAAATTAATAATTCTAAAAATAAGAATCTTATTGTAACAAGAAAACATATTAAACTATCATATTAAAATAAAAAAATACTATTAAATTAATAAATCTATTAAATAAAAAAAACTACTACAATAAAAATATATATTATAAATTTATAAGAACTATATTTTAATATGAAATATATATTATATTATCCTATTAAAATCAGAAATACTACTAAATTATTAAACCTAAAAATAAGAACCTTATTATTACAATTATATATTATATTATTCGATAATTTTTTTTAATAATGTCACAGATAATCCGGATATATAAATATAAATATATATGTGTGTATATATATATAAGTTAAATATTTTAAAATTTTCTCATCACGTCATGTGGTCTCTAATATCTATAATTATTATTTTTAATTAAATTATAAAATTAAAATATCCCTACAATTATTTTTTATTATTAAATTAAAAATTAAAAATAATAAATTATTAAAATATGAAATATATTACAGTATAAAAATAAAATCTCCTAATAAAATAAAAACCTATTACTTTAATTAATTAATATTGTAATTTATTATTTTTTAAATTTAAAATGTAAACTATTAAAATAAGAAACCTATTAAAATAAGAAAACATATTATAATCTTTCATTAAAATTAAAAAAAAATGTATGTGGCACCTAATCTATAATTAATTTTTTATTATTAAATTATAAAATGAAAATAATAAATTATTAAAATACGAAACATATTACAGTATAAAAATAAAATCTCCTAATAAAATAAAAACCTATTACTTTAGTTAATTAATATTGTAATTTATTATTTTTTAAATTTAAAATGTAAACTATTAAAATAAGAAACCTATTAAAATAAGAAAACATATTATAATCTTTCATTAAAATTAAAAAATATATATATGTGGCACCTAATCTATAATTAATTTTTTATTATTCAATTTTAAAATTAAAATAAGAAATTATTAAAATAAGAAATCTATGACAATATTAAAACAAAATCTCATATTTATTATTAAATTATAAAATTAAAATAAATATATAATTAAATTTTTATTATTAAATTATAAAATTAAAGTAATAAATTATTAAAATAAAACACATATTATTATATAAAATATAATTTCTTATTAAAATAAGACAACTAAATAACAATCGTTCACAAAACCTAGCCATTTTTTATTTTGGATATATTATTGATTGTTGTTTGTTATTTTACTTTAAATTATTTCTATAAGTTTTTTCATAATCTATTTATTATTTATTATGCTTCAGGATTCAGATTCTGACTATTAGTTTTTGCAAAGTTAATCTGGACTTTAAATTATTTTTATAAATTTTATATGTACTTTTTATTATTTGTTGTACTTCAGCATGCAGACTCTAACTATTAGTTTTGCAAAGTGAATCTGAATTGGTCAATATTTGAAGTTACATAAGTAAATTTAAGTATAAATTGAATAAATTACATTAAATTTTATTGGAATTCATCCGAAAGAAAATTAAGCATTTTAAAAGTTAGTTATAATTAGAGATATAATTTCAAATGAGAGATAAGAGTATAGAGAAATTATAATGTGAATAAGAAATATTATTTGACAATTAAGTGACAAACGAAGAGATATTTTTATTAAATGTAAATAATTCAAATTGTCTCATTTATACTATAAAGTCGATGAGATCCGAAACATTTACATGACCAATACATAAAATAACATAATATTTTTTTATGATATGAAATTATAGTTAAAGATATGTTTAACTCGCACAAAGTGCGAGCCCTGTGCTAGTCCTAATAAAGTATGGACAAAACCCACCAAAAAAAAAAACAAAATTAATGATAATTACATAATTATGTGTATGTTGAAAATAATTTAGTATCTTTTTATCCTTTATACTTTTCCAAATACACGTTATTAATTATACAATTAGTTGTGAACATATTATTGTTAAAAAAAGGAGACAAAGGCTTGCACATACAACTATAAGAAAGAATGTACTAAACTCACAAAAAGAAGAAATAAAAAACAATTTAATTAATACCATTAAGCCTCATATTGATATAATTATTTTATACACGTGTATTATGTTGGATAAAGATGCAAGTATATAACATAACATAATATAACAAATACAAATTTATTTATTTATATAGACTATAAAATTTTCAAATTCAATACAAACCGAATCTGTTAACTATCATCTTTTTCAAATATTATAGAGATAAGCATTGAAGCATCCAAAGAATTCAAATAAATAGAAAACAGCTAGCAATAATGGATAAAAATTAATGTTCGGATGCTTATTGTGTAGAATCTATATTCTAAACGAATCAGGGAAATAGTATAATAATCAGTTAAATTATGATTTTAAATTAAAATTTTAATTTAATTAAATAATTTTTTGTGCACACAACCTCTGTTGATTAATTTAAAATCATATTTATATACTCATTTTATATTCATGAAATACATCTATCATCACTACTCTTTTTTATATATATCTAGCATCATTTTATATGTTGCATTATCTTCTACTTTTCTTATATTCTTTTCTAAATATTAATGGCCAAATGGCTTTCTTTTTGGAGATGATTGAAGAAAGATGAAGCTATGTATATAAATTCAATTATCATATTGAATATGTCTTTTGGTGTGCTTTGAAACATTGCACATCCGATCAGACTTCCAATAAGTCCGGCCGAACATATATCTAAAAATACACATTCGGACGGTCATTCTCATGTCCGACCAATCATAGTTAATTTCGTTGTTTCTTTTATTGTTGTGATACTGCTCTCTGGACATTATGTTTTGCCTTTAAGTCATGTTTATGTTCTTGAGTGTTTTAAATTACTTTGCTTGATATTTACATTATAAGACATTGTGATATCTCTTTTCAAATTTTGATATTATACTGGCATCAGTAAGGGACGATTCCAAACCTAAACAGGTTTAAGATCGACCTTACGAGTGGTGTAGTGCGACCTTAAATCATTCAGTGTCTTATACTGAGTGACAACTCATTTATTCTCCGATTAGTCCCCCTTGGGCTAATTGTACTCTCTATGAATTGTGAGTCCAACAATGTCATGGTCGCCGACGTCATAGGCATAGCGGGAAATCCTTCTTCGCTTCTACAATAGGCTTACAAATTTACTATTCTACAACATCTGACGTCATCCCGTGTCACATTGTCATCATTACTGTCACACATTTCCTTAACTACCCTCAAATGGACCAATCAAATCCACTCATTTCATTGTCACTGTACCGGCCTATGACAGCCTCTAACGACTGCTCTACCACCTCATTGTCATTGCACCGCCTATGGCGGCTAGCAGTGGCTACTTCTAATGAGAACTGTTGTTTTTCTCATAGTCGTCATTAGCCTTCTAGAAGTTTATCCTCTCAACTAGGGCATACGCCACATGACTTCAACATAAATCAGTCTGTGGTCCAATCTTCGTTCCTCGGGTCGGCACACCTAGGTAGATGATACTATAAAAGTTTTCCTTCAGCTTTCTCAATGAGGTCGGGTTTCACTGACAAAGACTCATCGGGTCGGGTTTCAACAAACTCTTAGAAATCCTCAAATTAACATCCTTCAAGTGGTCGGGTCGGTATCCAAACTTACTTCATCATCAACAAGTTTTGTATTTGGGAGAACCCCTTGAATCATGTAGTCAGATTCCTCTGTCAAATCCTTTATGTCTCTCCGGGTCCCTGAACCTTTATCATCCATTTTTGGCTAAGTACAATATATATTCTACTCGTGCTCGGTATTTGAACATTTTTCGAAGTGATAAACCACCATCAACAACATATATGATTTTATCAATTCTTGAGACTTATTCTCATCGTAAAAAAAAAAAAAAGAGAGAGAGAAAGAGAATATACCAAATTCAACATGTAATTAATGTGTAGATCATGCACCATGGATGAACGTCGAGCAAGATACCCCAAGCCTTTTCCATTACGTTGATATTATACTAATGACTAAGTTAATTCGTTGGCGTTATATTAAGGATAAGAATCTTCATGACTCACGTTAGCACAACCCCACCAATTTATTCCATCCATTTTCTACAGAAAAAAGGTTTCTTTGTTTTTGAATTTGAGAGCATACATTGGTGTCGATTTTATTACAATTTAAAATCTTAAAAAAGAAAATAAATGAGGGGAATATTCCCTTTGATGAAGAAATATTTATATGCACCAGACAAAAGGGATATTCAGAAGGGAGATATAAGGGAATAAAAAGGACACGTGTCTGGAGGAGAATCTCTTCACTTTCATATTTTTGCTTTGGTTTTGTTTTACAGAAGAGGAAGAGAATCTGGAGAAAAGGCAAGGATTGGAGTCTTGTACGAGAAGACTGATTATTGAAAGCAACCAATCAATCACCCATCATTGCTTTTGAAATTTCTAATGGAATTCGATGCAGTTTCTGCAAATTTAACTTTCACTTTTATGAAAAGAAGTTGTATTTCTCACTGTTTCGGCATTCATCAGTGGGTTACCTCCTCCATCTTTTTTTGCTCGAATCATCCCTCCCATTGCAGGAAAATAAACTTCCTTTTCATCATGTATAAATAATATTGTAGGTAGAAATTTGATTTAACAGGGATTTAAATTTAAGAGTGTCATTGAGTTGTCCTAAATTTTGAGGGGTCAAAGAATTCTTGAAACGAGGCTCATATCCATAAAGAATAAAAAGTATAAAAGTCATTATACACATTGTTGATGGTGTTTTCAGGCACTATGTTATTTAAGCAGCAGACAGGGGTAAAAAATGTAATTCACTTCTCAGTCAAGATTATTGATGCCGACCCGACCACTAAAGAGTCAACAGTAAGGGGCCGGAACTTTACGGTTAGTGACCGAGCACTTGAGTTCAAGATGACCGGGCAATTATCAGGTCGACAGCAGCATTCTCAGTACAAAAGACTATTATGACCGACCACATGAAGACCGAGCATAGGGCAAGACATGTTCGGGAAAATAAGGCATTCTATCCATACAAGATAAGATAATAAGTTATCCTACTTTCATGGGGTAAACTAGTAAGTCAATGTCCTAGTATGATAAAGAAAGTAAAGGGAATAGTTTTGACTAGGAATCCTTATGAGAAAAGGGAATAGTTTTGACTAGGAAATTCTTGTACAAATAGGAATATGATTTCTACACTATTATAAATAGAAGGGTAGAGTGTGCAAAAGAGGGGAGGTAAAAAGTTGAGATCAAGATCATTATTGTGAGACTTGTAAACAAAAGAGAGAGCTGAGAAGCGTGTTGAGTAATAAAAGTATCATCCTTTTTGTGCCCGTGGACGTAGGTCGGACCAAGATCCGCCGAACCACGTTAAATATCCTTGTTGATTGGTGCATTTATCTGTCTTTTGCTAAATTTGCTTTTGGTCCCCCATAACCAAACAAATTCACTATTGAGGGAGGATTAGTCTCGGGAGTGATATTCCCATATTGCCCCTGAGACCAAAATCAGCCGTCAACATACATAAAATTTAAAATTTTGTTTAGATTTGAGAGTCTTAATTTTGGATAAATTTTTGGGAATTGGTCGATTAATTTAAAGTGGTGGCTAAGAAAATTAACAAATATAAAAATTAGAAAATTGTTATGAAAATATAAAATTATGTGGATGTTTATCAAGCAAACTTTTTATCTCTCATTAGCAACCTTTTGACTTTTGGTAACTCCCACTATATCGGTATATCCATAAATTAAGAATCATTATTCCTTACATTATAACCTATTTACTTGTCTCATTGTGTCTATAAAATGAGGATTTGTCTCAACACTTTGTACACTTGAAGGATTACAAGAGATGAAAAAATGAGTTCATATGGTTGAAAAAGATTTGTTATATTTTATCTTTATAATTTTTTATTTGTCTTTATTGTTTAACACGTTATCAACATGGGGTCCCCAATTAGTGTGGCTTGCTAGTGTAGGATTCATGATCTCACCTTGAGGTTTTGGGTTCGAACCCAGGGAGTGCGTTTCTTGTCAGAGCCTGAGACAGCCGAAAGTTTTACCTACTCCGCTTAAGCCCAGAATGGGTGGTTCGGCAATGAGGTTTCCAACGATTTCAAAAAAAAAAAAATTGTTATCAACATGAGTTTCTACACTTGAGATGTTCAAGTTTTCCTTCATGAAAGTATGGTAAATCTACATATCTCTTTTATTCCTACTTGCAAAGGTATGGAAATATTTATTTCAAGTCCTAATAAATTTGATTTGATTTTGTTGGCAAAAGAAAAAATACCACCCTGGAGCGAAATCGCCCTAGAACGAAGGAATGAAGGACGAAGGCAAGAAGGGCGATGACAAAGGAAGAGTGATCAGATGAGACGCAAAAAAGAACTCAGGACGACCGAAGCATTAGAAGGAGAACACATAATGTAGTTGATCCCACGACTACAACAGTTAAGTAGTTTTCCCTCTACGATCAAACAGTTGAGACGCACAGCCCAACAGTTGAAGACACGATTCAGCAGTTGCAGGGAGATACTGGAACTGCCCAAACGGTTTACAAGCTTCACTATAAAAGCTCACTCATACAGAAAAAGAAAGCCCGATCAAATGAATACTCAAACGAGTATATTTTTTTATCTTTTAGCTTTTATAACTTTCAGGACTATAATTTGTGTGCTTGCGTCCCTTGGAGGTTTATTCACTTAATTAAACACCTCTTGTTGGGACTTTGTCTCAGGAGGTTTTGAACCTTACACGTTTCTGTTTTCTTCGCGCACAAAAATCGCGCAAACAGTTTTTGGCGACCACAGTGGGAGATTGGTGTAAGGAGTAGAGATGCCTCAGAAAAGAAACACTCAAACTGGCACATGTACGGAGGAAGGAGGGCTGAAGCAAACCAACCAGCCCCACGTTCCAGCCATGGTGGGTCATTTCGAGGGTTTGGCAGAAGCTAGTCGATACGAACCAATGCGAGAATTCAGCCCTAATGCAGTTCGTGCATTGTTCAGTGAATTCACACAGGATGTTGTTGAACAGGTTAAGCTGCAAAACGCTCATGTCATAGATAAATTTTTCTCGACTAGCAACTCACATTATGAAAATATGGCCAAACACTTGAGTTCGTTGAACGAATTAATGGCCAAATGTGTAAATGGGGGGACAGCCCCACCGTGGATTACGCCTTCCCCTGCACCAAGCAGTTAGGAGGCTGGTCCGAGTAATGTTCCCCTACAAGGAATCACGGTCCCTACAACTTACAGGGGATGAACGAGTTTCGGGGACAATAGCTCATATTTAGGGCCAAATCTACACCAGGGGCCAAATATGGCACAACACGAGGTGATGTTACCCCAAGGCATCCAGGTTTCTCAGGGACAGAATTATGATTATGTTCCACTTGTGAGAGGGCCACAACCACCCCCCATTGCGATGCCATTTAATGGTAACGACGTGTTAAGGGAACAAATGACCGACATCCTCCAAAATCAATTTGGTCTAGGAGTACGGCCAATTCGGCCAAGGTATCGAAAGTCATATCCCGATTGGATCGATGTGGCATATCCATGGCCTAGAAACTACAAAATGCCAGAGTTTTCCCTATTTACGGGGTTTGGGGAAGTTTCTACCATGGAACATATAGGGCGATTTACCCTTCAGTGTGGAGAGGTCACAGATTTCCACAAGTTAAGGTTATTTCACGGCTCACTATCAGGAGTAGTGTTCTCCTGGTACGTCAGTCTGCCGGCCAACTCAGTAGAAAATTGGCAACAAATGGAACAGTTGTTCCATGCGCAATTCTACAAGGCCGAATTTGAAACGGCTCTGGCTGACCTGGCAAACCTAAGACAGTTGCCAGAAGAGTGGGATGAAACATTCTTACAAAGTTTTAAAGTAGCTCGAGGCCGATGTTACGTGTCTTTACCAGAAAAAGAGTTCGTGAGAATCGCTCAAAGTTGCCTCAATTTCGACTTGAAAAAGAAATTTCAAGATCGCGAATTTTGAGACCTCTCCCAGCTCATCACCAGCGTGGTGTGTTATGAACGATTACTAAGGGGGGAAGAGCAAATGAAAAATTCTAGCAAGGGGACGTATTACAGGAACATCGATAATGAAGTAGGCGAAATGGACGTCGAGTCAGCCGACTTACGTTTGGCCGAATTGGTTAAAGGAAAGCCATACGTTTGTAAAACATGGGCCGAACCCCAAGCCAAAGAAAAGAACGATAAAAATGGGAGAAACTTTTCTTTTGATACCACAAAGGTCGATGCCATATTCGACCAGTTGCACAAAGATAAACAGATCAGTTTGAGCGACCGCCATAAGTTGC
Source organism: Zanthoxylum bungeanum (assembly GCA_019454045.1). NCBI lineage: Eukaryota > Viridiplantae > Streptophyta > Magnoliopsida > Sapindales > Rutaceae > Zanthoxylum > Zanthoxylum bungeanum. The sequence continues at coordinate 50,318 of SKCR01016423.1, read as the reverse complement.
CAAGCGCCAAGCAAATCGGCGGCAAAAAATATTATAAATGGCATAATGAATGGTCTCATTCAACTAATACCTGTCTTTTTTTTCGGAATGTTTTGCAGGATGCTATAGAATCTGGACGAATAACGTTCGAAAAAAAGATGGTCGTGGACGATAACCCATTTCCCAAGCCAGTGGAATTAAACATGATCAACTCGGACCTTACCAATTTTCCAAAATTCAAGTTGGTCCCAGATGAAGAACAGAATGGTCATCGTCCAAGCGCTCTTGAAAGGATTAAAGCACCCTAAAAACAGAATGATCAGCAAAACCTTTGTGAACGATGCATGAACAGTATAGAGTGGATGAGCGAGTTGGAAAGCACTTGTGAAAGGCCTGTAAAGAAAGAGACAGTAACATGGCAGCCACGGACCTTTGCAACAAGGTTTTATGGCAAAAATTCAAAGGTCGTATTCGGGGCAACATCCAAGCAGGAACTATCCGCCCGTAGACGAAATGACGAGGACGCAGTTGAGAAGACACCAGAGAAATTATGGTTGTATGATGCGCCAACAAGGTGGGGTGAGGACCACAGGCCATAGTCCTCGGGTTACAGAGAAACCAGAGGCAAATAACAAGGAGAGTGACGGTAAAGAAAGGAAAATAACGAGCTGCGAAGAACACACCAAGTTTTACAGGTGAAAACGAGATGAAACAGATGACGATGAGCCCCCTATCGTCATTCAGTTCTGCAGCATGCCACCGGTTGTGGCCAACCATTACTTGCTATCCAGAGAATTCAAGGTGGACAACGGCGGGGAAGCTGGAACAAGTGAAGATGTCTATGAGGGTGATGAGGCAGAGTTTGCGGCGCTCTCGATAACAGATAGGGAAGCTTCAGATGAGGAAATGGCCGACGTAGAAGAAGAAATAGACATCAGGACCGAAGCCCGAAGAAGAAGGATATCACAGAATCAGCTTCTCAAAGAATTATACGAGGCCGGAAACCCTGCAGTCGGAACACTATGAGAGGACTTGGGACGATCTTCATACCTCAACCTATATGGGACGCCCAAAATAATATGGGCAATCACCAGGATAGAAAAGCGAAGATTAGCCGTCAATAATGTCTCGCACAATGCATCAATCACGTCACCACCTTCTGGATGGGATACAGAAGGAGAAATACTTTGGGTCAGCGATGAAAGTGAGCAGATAGGCCTGTCAGGAAAAGTGATATTCCCAAAGCCACCACCACAAATGACAAAGCACATTCGGCTGTTGTATGTAAAAGCGAAGGCTAATGGGATACCTGTCACCAATGTGTTGATCGATAATGGGGCAGCCATCAATGCAATTCCGGTAAGGATGCTGGGACGTTTAGCAAAGTCAGAGGAGGACCTCATCCCTACGGAAGTGGTGCTAACGAGCTTCAATGGAGGAGCGACAACGGCCAAAGGCGTCGTCCCACTAGACTTGCAAGTAGGAAGTGCTACAAAAATAATAGTATTCTTTGTTATAGACGGGCCGACAACATATAACATGCTCATAGGACAAGATTGGATACACGGCAGCCGATGTGTTCCTTCATCTCTTCATCGGTGCTTAGTTTTCCGGAATCAGAGAGACGAAGTGGAGGTGGTACATGCCGACAATAAGCCTTTCGCTGCAGAGACAAATTCGGCCGAATACTTCATGTACGAAGGGAATTACGGGCCGACCAAAGTCCTGACTAAAGGTGAAAGCTCGACTATTTTGGCTCAAAATGACGAGCCATATCCCGCAGGTCTGCTAAATGATTTATTCGCGCAAACAAGGCCAATCACAGTGGTCTTTGGAGAGCCAACGCGCAACAATTTGAATGAAGTGCAGACAGAGTAAATACCAAGCCGCCATTACGGCCTCTAAGGCCAATCTAATGGCCTATGTAACGGAACGAGGAAGTGAGGCCGAAACTCAGGCCGCGATCTCGGCCTTGAGGGATAAACTATTAGCACACCTGACAGAAGACAAGATAAGAGAGGCATGTGGGGTAGATTGTTTGCTGGAAGGAATTCATAGGAGTGAGCGGGGGGACGAAAAATACGCTCTGAACGGACGACATAAGGCGAGCATGTCAAGGGCACATGATGTATTGGACGAGGTAAACCTGGGAAGCGAGGACAATAGACGCATCACTTATATCAGCAAGGAACTAGAGGCCCAGGTACGTGGAAAATTGATCCATTTATTACAAGAATACAAAGATTGTTTTGCCTGGGACTACAATGAAATGCCCGGTTTAGATAGAACGTTAGTAGAACAGAGGCTGCCAATTATGTCGAGCCATAGACCACACAGACAGCCTCCACGAAGGTTTGCACCCAATGTCATGCCTGATATTAAGAAAGAGGTTGAGCGCCTTTTAGATGTGAAATTTATTAGGACGACCAGATATGTAGAATGATTGTCAAATATCGTCCCAGTCATGAAAAATAATGGAAAAATGAGAATCTGCATAGACTTTAGGAATTTAAACCTAGCGACACCCAAAGATCAATATCTCATGCCAATAGTAGATTCCTTGGTAGATTCCACGGCAGGGTATCAAGTATATTCTTTTATGGATGGATATGCGGGTTATAATCAGATTTACATCGCCGAAAACGATGTACATAAGACGGCTTTTAGGTGCCCAGGTTCGTTAGGATGTTATTAGTGGGTAGTAATATCGTTCGGCCTAAAAAACGCTGGGCCCACATACCAGTGGGCCATGAATTTAATCTTTCATGATATGATCGGACAATTTGTAGAGGTCTATGTGGACGATATAGTGGCTAAATCTGTAACCATGGAAGAACATCTTAGCCAATTAGCAATAGCTTTTGAGCGAATGAAAAAAATTAAACTAAAGTTAAACCCTGCCAAATGTGCTTTCGGGGTGGGCGCAGGAAACTTCCTAGGATTTCTGGTGCACCAACGGGGGATTGAGATAGATACTAATAAATCTCGGGCAATCACTGACGCTAAACCTCCCCGAAATAAGAAAGAATTGCAGAGATTTTTAGGGCAAATCAATTTCTTGAGACGGTTTATCTCTAATTATGCAGGAAAAACTAAAGTATTCTCTTCCCTGTTGAGGCTAAAGAACAAGGACAAATTCGTCTGGATCGAAGAACATCAAAAGACTTTTGACAGCCTAAAGAAATATTTGTCACAGCCGCCGGTGATGGTACCCCCTGTGCCAGGTCGGCCAATGAAGCTGTATATATCGGCTGAAGAACAATCTATCGCTGGGATGATCGCGCAAGACGACGATACGGACGTCGAAAGAGCCATTTATTATATTAGTAGACAATTGCTAAATTATGAATGTAATTATTCTCCAATGGAGAAATTATGATTGGCTTTGTATTTTACATGTACTAAACTACGAGCCTACCTTAGGCCGAATATAATGTACTTAGTCACTAAAGTTAATATAATAAAGTACATGTTTTCTCGTCCTATTTTGTATCAAAGAGTTGGTTTATGGTCTTTATCATTGTCAGAATTCGATATATGACATGAGCCCCAAAAGGCTGTAAAAAATCAAGTTTTGGCAGATTTCTTAGCTGACCACCCTGTTTGAGTACCGTCAGAGAAGTAGAAATTGATTTAGATGAATGCAGTCTGAAACCATGGACGATGTATTTTGATGGGTCCAGTACAACAAAATGAGCAGAGATGGGGATAGTCTTAGTCATCCCATTGGGTGAATCGTTCCGTTTCCTAATCAGGTTAAATGAATATTGCACTAACAACCAGGCCGAATACGAAGCCATGATATTTGACTTGGAAACACTCCTCAAAATGGGGGTAACACACGTGACTATTAAATGAGACTCGCAATTAGTGATCCAACAGGTAACATGAACCTTCAAATGCCAAAGCCCATCAGTCATGGCACTATTAAATGTGGCTAAAGAATTGGTTGGCTAATTTGACCACGCAGAATTGGAATACGTTCCTGAGGGCAAAAAATGAAATGGCCAACAATTTGGCCCAAGCAGCTTTCGGGTGACTAGCTCGGTTGGCGTAGTGGTCTTCCCTGCACAAGGAAAGAACGAACCTGGATGAATAGCCAAAAACCTTGATTTTCACTTCAAGTGCAATCAAGGTGAATTTGGGGGACAATTGTTGGCAAAAGAAAAAATACCACCCTGGAGCGAAATCGCCCTAGAACGAAGGAATGAAGGACGAAGGCAAGAAGGACGATGGTAAAAAAAGAGCGATCAGATGAGACGCAAAAAAGAACCCAGGACGACCGAAGCATTAGAAGGAGAACATGTAATGTAGTTGATCCCACGACTACAGCAGTTGAGACGCACAGCCCAACAATTGAAGACACGATTCAGTAGTTGTAGGGAGATACTGGAACTGCCCAAACGATTTACAAGTTTCACTATAAAAGCTCACTCATACAGAAAAAGAAAGCTCGATCAAATGAAGACTCAAACGAGCATATTTTTTATCTTTTAGCTTTTATAACTTTTAGGACTGTAATTTGTGTGCTTGCGCCCCTTGGAGGTTTATTCACTTAATTAAACACCCATTACTGGGACTTTGTCTCAGGAGGTTTTGAACCTTACACGTTTCTGTTTTCTTTGCGCACAAAAATCGCACAAACAGATTTAATATTATGTTAATTCAATTGATAATCTAAACGATGCATGTATGGATATTTAAATGTTTAATTAGTATTCACTATTATTTTGTTAATTGTTATATAATTCACCTTGAAGTTTGAAAATGAAAAGATATGGAATGAAATAAAATTATGCATGCATTCTCGAAGGATTGTAAAAATTTCATTTCGCTATATTTTCTGGAAGAACTATACCATGTCTCATAACACTAAAAAAATTAAAAATTTATGATATTTATTAATCATCGTTAATGGACTATAAGAAGTAACATATTACGATGATCTTTTATCATCATCTCCCTGAAAGAGATGAAATTAAATATTTTATGATGAAAATCAAATTATTCTTTATGACTATTAAAAATACATTAATAAACAAAATCAATCGTTCCTAAAGGATAAAAATAATCAAAATTTTATTTTGTATTCAATACAAAAATTATGATAATTCATTTGTCTCTGGAGGATTGAAAAAATTAAATTGTTATAATTTTTTCTTGAATGAGGAAAAATAATTTATGAGAAAATGATCAATTTGTTTCCTATTTGAAGAAGAAATAATTGATATCAAGTGCCTAAAAAGCTTATATAGTTTTCTTATTTTAAATTATATAAAAAGAACTTATTACAATTGAAAGGTTCAAATTGTTAGGGTTGGTGCTCGGAGTGTCAATCTGGATCGTATTTATGTCTGATTCATGAATATGAGCAATTCTATTTTTCATAATATTACTTATTTAATCGTAGCATCTCTTGTCTTTTATACAATATTCGATATAATTACGATTAGATATCTAATTATGATTAGATTGAAACTAAATCTGATTTAGTGATACATGTATATTAGACAAAGACCCTAGGATTTACAACATAGTGCGCAGTTACAGCGTAGTTTGTAATTGACATTGGGATGCGTCACTATAAGATGTATATCCTTAAATAAAGTTCCTGATCAAGATTTACTAACACGGGTCGTTAGTAAAATCCGCTGAGACCAGTACATGTCGTATATCGTGACTTGGTCCGATGATTTATCTCAGTGAATCATGAGTCTCGGGAGACTCGTATAGACATGTAGGTGTTTATTTGATAAATATTGAGCGACTCATTGAAGATTTCCTAATAGATGGTACACCAACGTCAATAGGAATCTTCTCGAGTTGAGCGAGCAGAGTGGTCATTCGACTTGAGATACCACTGTGGATATATGAGTTATCCTCCACACTTTGATGGCAGTCACGTCACCGATCTATTTAGATCAGACCTCCGTTTGTTCGTTGGGTGTGGACTGATGCTCATGATATCCTGTGTGTATCAAGATAGAATCTGTCAGTCCTTTGTACAGGGCATAGGCATCCTCACGTGTTTACGATCTAGTAAATCCATGGCCGTGGTATAACTTCAGAAATCAGTTCCGAATGTTATTTAGAGATCGTAAATTGAAAAGTCGACTATATTATACCGAACAGATTTGACGTTCTTATCTATATCCCAATTATAATATTAATAGTCTTTGACAGAGAGATTATACGTATACAATGACCTCGACTTGTATAGTTTAGCGAGATTATCTGTGGTCGTCATAATTCATGAGTGGGTGAATTATGGACACGAAATTGGATTTCGTGATGGATAAACCTAAACTTAGAGAATCTCACAATATGAAGTGTATTCGTTGAGCACTTGGGCAACGCATTATGAATAATACGGATTATTCATAATATTTCATCGGATTAAGTAAGTTAATTCGAATCGTTTAAACGGTTAAACGATAACACATGTATTATGGGATTTTGGTCATTTAATAATTATTGTGTATTTGTATTTGATACATAATTTGATTAGATACACGTTAATTAATTATCAAATGAGATTTTGACACATGTCATTAATATATGTATTTGTTATTTAATGTAAATAAAATACATATATAATAATAATTATATTAATTAATTATTTAGATATTTAATTGTTAAATATTTGAATAGTTAAATAATATATATATTTCATAAATGTTATAAAATGTGTTTAATTATTATTGATACACATGGCATGATTTAAATAAGCTTAAGTGTGCAAATTTGATTTGTCAAACTTAAAGCTTATCTTATTTTTGATTTTAATTTAATGAAATTAAAATGCAAAAAAGACTTAATTACCCTTCAAAAGTCGATTTTGATGTTTTAAAAGTAAAAAAAAAAAATTGTTTTCTTCATCACTTCAACCACCATGGCCGAAACTTTAGAGAGAGAAAGCCCTAAGATTTGTTTGATCAAATCATGAAGAAAATGAAGGAAAATTCAAGAAAAAGCTTAGGAAATCAAGAGATTAAAGATAATCTTCTACAACCCTAAGCTTGAAAATTTATTTCTTGTTTTCTTGAATTGTTAGAATAGTTCTAGGGTTCCTTTGTTTGCTAAAATTGAGGCTTTTGGTTTTGGTGCATGGATATGGAAGTGATGATGCATGTGTGAAGTGATTTGGATGAAATTATTGTAATTATTATCCAATTTGATCATTTGATGATATGTTGACATTCTAGAGTGTTATGATTGAATTGTTAGAATAGTTCTAGGGTTCCTTTCTTGAATTGTTAGAATAGTTCTAGGGTTCATGTGTGGTGACTTTGGTTGGTGTTTTGATTAATTGGATTAATCTTGAAAAAATTGGATTTAAAGCATGAAAATTGGCAATTTTGGTTTCTGGATCAGATATGTAAATACTGTTCATATGGTGATGAAAATAATGTCTTATGAATGTATTGGAAGTTTTTTGGGTGTTGGAATAATTGTCGGAAATTATTTCGGAGTTGAAATAAGCGAAAACAGCGAAAAACGGCGTTACCGAGTGACTTTTGAGTCAATCGGGTGACGGCTGCCCAAAATGTGAATTGTTCACTGTTCGGGCAGCCCATGAACTGCCCTAACACTATTGTGGCTGACCTGGGCAGTCCCCATAAGTGTTGGGTAGTCGGTTCGGTCAAAAACGCGTTTTAAGTCATTTTACGAAAAACGTTTTCGTAAAAATTTTGCGACGTTTCTTAACTATTTATGTCATTATTTGATATCGAATAAATGTGTTTAGGTGAAATATAAATGAATTATTCATATTGGATATTGAATAATTTTTTCGGTAATTTAAAAAGTTTTAAAATTACGATTTCGCCCGAACCGTGCTTCCGCCGCGCCCTTTGCCCGAAATCCCAACACAAATGTGTTCTAGAAATAGCAAACTAATTATGCCAATTTCAAGTGATATTTAGGATATTGAAAATATATTATGAAGGAAAATTAAGAATCCTTAAAGGATGAAAGCATTATGAAAAATATGGTAAAAAACTTAAAGCAAAATGGTAAAAGATTTCTCTTATATGGCAATTTCGAGATGAAGAAGAACAATCAGGAGGAACCCCAGCCAGAAAACAAATTATATACCATTTAAATACCTAATCTTTACATACCTTCGTCGTTAGGCTCTGAGTCGTACAATCCGTTCTGCCTTCTATACGAGTGAAGTGAGAGTGGCCGAGATGGGGGATGGCGAGCAAGAGTGCGAGAGTGAGAGTGAGAGTGAACGAGAGAGACAAAAAGTGAGTGTAAGAGTGAGCGAGAGAGACATAAAGTGAAATCTGTAATTGAAATTAGGGATTTATTTTGGTCACGATGGAGAAAGATAGAGAGTGAAGTGAAGTTTTTAGACTTAGGTAATGAATTTTCACGCGGGAGTTCATAAACAATTAAAACATAAGGGCAAAAGAGTAATTTCACTTAAAATGAAAAAAAAAAAAGTAATTTTTTTTAACAATTAGGTATTAAAATAAAAAATCTAATTTGAAACTTAGATTTTATACTTATTATAATTTTTAAAAAAATCAGGCTTAATTGGTTTCAATTTTCTACCAGCTTTTTTCCGATTTATAAACTCGTCAATTTTTTAACATGATTTTGATCGGACCAAAGATCGGTTCTCGATTTGACCGATTGAACCGATTGGTCTGATCTCATTACTAAAACTATACTCAAAAGAGTAATTTCACTTAAAATGAAAAAATTATAAAAAAAAATACAATTAGGTATTAAAATAAAATTAAAAAAATCAAATTTTAAACTTAAATTTTAGACTAATTATAATTGCATGTTAATTTTTTATTTAAAAAAATCAGGTTTAACTGGTTTCGATTTTCTACCAACTTTTTCCGATTTATAAACTTTTACCGATTTTTTAACATGATTCCGATCAGACCAAAGGCCAGTTCTCGATTTGACCAATTGAACCGATCAGTCCAGTCCGATTACGAAAACTATGCTCAAAAGACATAACACTACAAGAAAATACAGAATTAGCGACGGAAATTAGCGACGGATAAATCCGTTTCAACTTTTCGAAACGGAATAGCGACGGAATTGAAATGAATTACAACATTAGCTACAAAATTTAGCGACGGGGTAAAATTTCGTAACTAAAAGTGGCGGGATTGAAATAGCGGGAAAAAAGCGACGGAATAGCGACAGATTTATGAATCGGTCTCTATTTATTGAAACGGAATTAAAATTACGTCTCTAAATAGCGACGGAATTTGTATCCCGTCTCTATTTAGCGACGAAATTGGAATTTCGTCTCTAATTTTAGCGACGGAATTTGTATTCTGTCTCTAATTTAGCAATTAAGATTTTCCTTTCTCTTTCACCATTTACACCCAAATCCCTAAATCCCTCAAATTTCTTTGCCACGCCCTCTCTCACACTCACTCTCGGTTCTTTACTTCCATTCTTCACTCTCGGTGCATATGGTTCTCAGATGGCAATTCACAAGCCGGAATTGGGTTTCAGTTCGTGCAAATGTTCGAGTGGCCACTGGCCAGTGCTGCAAGACGGTCTTCAAGATCTGCATCGTATTCTACAGTGGCATTGCAGGTTGTTTCCTTTATAGTATGTTATTTCTATAAAGTTACAAATCTGCATTGTAATCTACGAATATAATCTTCAGGTGTGGTTTCTCAACATTTTATAGAAATAGCATACTATAAGGGTTTGTTGGTATGGCTGTAATTGGTATAGCCATCCTTTATTCCACATTTTATGTTTGGTTGGGGGTTGATACGACAGGTTCAATGAAGGTTAATGATTGTAGGTGTCAATTTCCTTTTTACTGCTATTTATTGTTTTGAAAATCACACTAAAGAGAACAAGGTTGTGATTTTTTTTTTTTTTGTTATGTGTCTTAACCTAGGAATTTTGTTGTTACCTCTTTATCTACCATAGGCTGTAATCTTGCAGATTTTGCTGTTTTATGGAGATTGATTCTGCATGTGTTTCATATTTATACATACATAATTATCATAATTTTCCTATGTAGAATTTGTTTCGATATGTGGGTTTTGTATATAATCATGGCTTTGTTGAACTTAGTGCCTTTCTTTTATATGGATAGTCTAATAAATCTCAATGTTTTAGCTGTTCTTAGTCAGGTGAACCACTATGTGAGAGATTTGTAGTATTTTGTAGCTGGTAATGCCAACAAATGTTCATTATTTTAAATGGCAAAACAATGAAAGTGAATTAACTCATGCATACCTTGCTTAATTTAAAAATAACAATTTTATTAAAAAAAAACAATCCTAGGAAATTAGAAATAGAGCTTAGAGACGGACTTTCCATTTCTAAATAAAGATTATAGACGGAATAGAGACGAAAAATTATGTCGCTAATTAGAGACGGAAAATTCAGTTGCTATTTAGAGACGGAATTTTCCGTCGCTAATTTTAGCGATGGATGATATATTTCTGTCGCTATTTTTTTGCGACCAACAAAATAAAGACAGAATTTATCATTCGCTAACTGTCGAGTAGCGACGGATATTTCCGTCTCTATTTCACAGTTTTCTTGTAGTGTAATTAATTTGTAGTCCATATAATTTAATTTTTATTTTTAATTTAAAATTTATTTTTTCAAAATAAATTTTATGTAATTGTTTTAAATTTGTCACTTGACTAATATTTTGAATTACAAAAATTAGAGATAGCAATGAGGAGGGGAATAGAGATGATTGACATCCTCGTACCAATCTCTGATATCCTGCTTATGCCATCGTCCCATCACCGTCCCCTCATAATTATTTGAGAGGAGGGTATGGGGATCCCCGAATAATTATTGGGGATCCCCAAACCTCGAATATTTGGTAATTTTCTCCAAAAATAAAATAATATCCAAAAATAACGCATCTAATTTGGATTATCCAAAAAAATGACAATAAATACTACATTAGTTCTAGGGGTGTTCACGGGTCAGGTCGGGTCGAGTTTTTTTAAATTTTATGAGACCCGATCAGATCGGGTCACGCGGAGGTGAAACCCGATCGGGTGCGGGTCGGCCAAAAAATATAAATTTTTTTAATGAATTAATTATTTTGAAATATAAATATTAATAACTTTATATCCCGAAAATTATCATATATATAAACTTTATATTATAAAAATTTTAATACAAAGAAACTTTATACGGGTAGAAATTATCCGTGTTTTGTGCTTGTTTAGTGGACAACAAAGTTTGCATAACCATGAGAATCAATAAATCAATTTTTTTTGCATCACTAGTCTTAATGTCTTAATGTGTCATTCCTAAATTAATTCACTAAATTAATTTTTATGATTATTGGTCTTTATGAATATTTCAATAACCCAAAAATATGTCCCAAACGAAGTTTGCATATATGAACATTATCAATTTTTCAATGTTCATATTGTACTTTACTACTGAGCCCCATGCTCAGTAGAATAAATATTAGTTTATTCTTGTTGTACTTGTTTAAAAATTAACTATGCGGATAGAAATTTTTGCAGTGTGTATAATGAACCATCAATTTTTCATAACTTTATATTATAAAATTTTAATACAATAAAAGTAATAAACAAATGAAATAATAGTAAAAACTTTAAAAAAATTAATAAAAAAATTCGAAAAATAATAAAAATATTATAGGGTCAAGTCGGGTTTTAGTATCAAACCCGTTGTCCAATCCGTAAATTTCGGATCGGGTGAAATTTTTTTTTATTTTTTTAACCCGCGCGGGTCGAGTCTCGGGTTGACCCGACCCTATGAACACCCATAAATTCATTACACAAATCATCAATCAATTATCTCTGTCAACCTTCAGAATCCTATAACCCAAAAAAAATACTTTTTATAAATTTAAAAAAAATATCCAAATCAATATTTGAAAGAAAAGCCATATCAATATTTGTGTATGTATATTTTTGTAATTAATGTCAAGTTTCATCTAAGCACTTATATTATCTATTATTTATAATTTTCTTAAATATTAGGATATTATATATTTACATTCATATTTATTATAAAATCTTTTCACTAAATATTTAAAAAATTAAATATTTTGAAATTTTAAAATAGGGAATGAGGATTACACATAATCCCATCTCTTCCCAGAATAAGAAACGTGTATTAAATTTTCCTCATCCCCGACCTCGGCATTATTTTTTTTAAATTTTCATCCCCGACCCCCACCCATTTGGGAATGACCCCCGTCCCCTTGGAGATTTGTGCATCCCTAACAAAAATCGTGAATTCTTGATAGAATTATTTTCTGTCAAACATTTCTATCATTAGTTTTTTATATAAATATTTTATGTCAATAATGTCAATACTTCTATCATTATTTCTTGATATATTTATATGTCACATATCTAATTCTTGACAATTAATTTATTTGTCACAAATGTGTCATGAATTGATGACAGAATCGATATCTGTCATAAATCATATTTCAAGATAGCCTATTTTTCTACTAGTGTATATCATTTGACAACTCAGATTTTGAGTATTGCTATTTTTTGAACCCACTATGTCGTATTTAATCTCTATATGAAATTATAAATTAAAATAAGAATCATATCAAAATAATAAATTTATTGTTGGCGGTGTAAAAAGGTCCAATGACAGTTAAGCAGCACGGCAGGGGTAAAAGGGGTAATTCACATCTTGGTCGAAATCATTAAATACCGATCCGACCACATGAGTAAGAGACCGAGCACGTGACGAAGGGCGACCAACCACTTGAGACCGGGTGACTGGGCACTATCAGTTCGGCGACAGCATTCTCAGCTCAGAAGCCCATGATAGCCGACCATGTCTAGACCGACCAGACGGCGAAGCATGCCCAGAAGATAAGACATCCTATTTCTACGGGGGAAATGGATAAAATTATCCTACTTTCACATGGAAACTAATAAGTCATTGTCCTGATAAGATAAATAAAGTGAAGTTAGTTTCGGATTAGGAATCCTCATAGGAAAAATAGATTGTTTCAACTGGGAATCCTCATGCTAGAAGGAATCTGATTTCTCTGTTATTATAAATAGGAGGGTAGAGTGTGTGTAAAGGAACATCAGAATCATTAAGATCAGACTTGTAAAAACAAGAAGCAGAGCTGAGAAGCGTGTTTGAGTAATAAAAGTATCATCCTTTTTGCGCCCGTGGACGTAGGTCGGACCAAGATCCGCCGAACCACGTTAATTCTCCTTTTCGATTGGCGTATTATCTGTCTTTTGCTAAGTTTGCTTTTGGTTTCCCCCTTAACTGAACAAAATTCACTATTGAATGAGGATTGTCTCTGGAGTAATATTCTCATATTGCCCTTAGACCAAAATCAGCCGTCAACAGTTGGCGCCGTCTGTGGGGAACTCAACTAAAAGCGGTTCGCGTAGTAAGACGATGGCAGAAGGCGGAAATCAACAATCGTCGGGGAATCCGGCCACAGATTGGATGAAGAAGATAAAAGAAAGCATAAGGAAGGACGGGGAGGATAATCAGGCCCTCCTAAAAACCATGATGGACCGACTGGTAGGGGTGGGTAAAAAAATCGACCGAACCGAACCAAACCGCAAATCGAACCAAACCGGACCGAATTTACGGTTTTTTTTCTAACGGTTCGGTTTGCGGTTCGGATTGGCACACCCCAAATGGTTTACTGTTCGGTTCAGGAGCTAATCCGAACCGCACCTGTTAAACCGAACCGAACTGTTATAATTAAAAAAAATTATATATTTTTATAAAAAAAAAAAATTGTATTTTTCTTTAAATTTTATTATATGTTTTTTTTTATTAGTATGTTAATACTTTTATTCTTAAATTTTTTGTTAATATTTTTATTTGTTAATATTTTTATTCTTCAATTTATTTGTTAATACTTTTATTCTTAAATTTTTTATTTTATGGTAACATCATTATTCTTAAAAGTAAGATGTTAGATTTGTCTCTTAATTAAAATGATGGTAGCATCATTATTCAAGGTAATTTTTAAAAATTAAATGAATTAATTGTGCCTCATTTTTCAATCCTTAATGGAGTGCATGTGTTCCCCCGAGTCACAACTTACACCCTAGCACTTCATACTATTTGTTAGATAGACTTTTTTTTTTATCTTCACTTAAGTGGATGGAAATTTATTTTAAATATAATAATCCGTAAACCGAACCGAACCAATCCGTAAACCGCTGGTTTAAAAAATTTTCAATCCGAACCAAACCGTTATTTAATGGTTTGGTTTGAGAGGTAAAAAATCTGAACCGAAAAATATGGTTTGGTTCGGTTTTTGCTAAAAACTGAACCAAACCGAACCGCTCCCACCCCTACCGACTGGAGAGAATGGAATGGGAGAACAACGAGAAGCCTGAAACCAGAGTTAATCAAAGAAGATGAGAGATAGCAGATGGAAAAAGGGTTGTGGATATAAGTGAGGACGATGGACCTAGGAGGAGGGGGGCTTACGGGATAAAATCCATAGTTGTGGAAAAAGATTCACAAGCAGAGTACACATGGGAAGAAGAAGAAGAGAGACGTTCGACAGATTCCTCTTATGATAGTCTCTGCTACACTAGAAGAGGAGGCATCAAACATAGTGCTAGTGAAAAAAACCCAATGGAAAATGGAGGATGTGTGTAGATTTTACCGACCTCAACAAAGCATGCCCAAAGGACAGCTTCCCTCTACCAAACATAGATCGGCTGGTAGATGCAACAGTCTGCCAAGGATTGATAAGTTTCATGGACGCCTTCTCAGGATACAACCAAGTCAAGATGCATCTGGCAGACGAGGAGAAAACAACTTTTATCACCGATCAAGGGCTTTATTGTTATAAAGTGATGTCGTTCGGACTAAAGAATGCAGGGGTAACTTTTCAGAGGTTAGTGAACAGAATTTTCAAGCCACTCATCGGCACGTCAATGCTGGTATACGTCGACGACATGATAATAATGTCTGAAGAACCGAGATGTCATGTTACCGACCTGAAGAAAACTTTTGAGCTACTGAGGAAACACAATTTAAAGCTCAACCCGTAAAAATGTGCTTTCGGGGTGGCCTCGGGAAAATTTTTAGGCTACATGGTAAGCTCCCGAGGCATAGAAGCAAATCCACAGAAGATCCAAGCTGTATTGGACTTAAAATCCCCCAGGACAGTAAAAGAAGTACAAAGCCTGACCGGCATGATGACCGCGCTCAACCGATTCATTTCCCGAGCAACTGACAAATGCCACCATTTCTTCAACGTCATCAAGAAAGCAAAAAAGGAAATCGACTGGACGCCGGAATGCGAGGAGGCCTTCCTGCAGTTAAAACAATATTTAACGCAGCCCCCACTCCTAGCAAAACCGCTCACAGGAGAAACCTTGTACTTATATCTGGCTGTCTCAAAACACGCAGTAAGTTCGGTACTAGTACAAGAGGCCGACAAGGTCCAAAAGCCAATGTATTACACCAGCAAAGCTCTGATAGACACCGAGACCTGGTATCCAGTACATGAACTGATTTCCTTATCACTAGTCACTGCAACCCGGAAACTGCGACCTTATTTCCAGGCCCATCATATCGGTGTCTACACCGACTACCCTCTAAGAAAGATCCTGCAGAAGCCAGATGTCTCCGGCCGGTTAATAAAATGGTCAGTAGAACTGAGTAAATACGACATCTCTTACCTCCCGAGAGCAGCGATAAAAGGGCAAGCCCTAGCAGACTTTGTCGTCGAATTCACCGAACCCCAGGTCATGACTGTAAAGGAAGACAAATGGGAGATGTCTGCAGACGAGTCCGCCAGCTCGCAGGGCAATGGAGCAGGAATCGTGCTAAAAAACGATAAAGGAGAAGAAATACTACTCGCCATAAGATTCGCCTTCGAAACTACGAACAATGAAGCAGAGTACGAGGCAATCCTGGCCGGATTAAGACTATGTACGGTGATGGGAGTCCGTGACGTAGTAGTAAAAAGTGACTCGCAGTTGGCAATTCAACAGCTAAAGGGGGAGTTTCAAGCCCGAGAGCCAAACATGATGGCCTACTTAACTGAGGTAAGAAAGTTGGTGGAAAAGATGAGGAACGTACACTTCGAGCAAATTAATCGAGAAAAAAACTATGAGGCAGACTCATTGGCAAGGCTCGCATCCTCAACAAAAGAAGAAAACCCCAGAGTAATCCCTATCATCTGCCTCCGGGAGAAAAGTATAGGGGAGCTCGAAGTAGAAATACTAAGCAAAGAAGGCGCAACCTCGTGGATGCGGCCAATTAGGAGATACCTGGAAGCAGGAGTAACGCCCAAGGACAAAAAGGAGGCCAGAAAGTTAAAGTACAAAAGCACCAAATTTTCCCTAATCGACGGGGTGCTTTACCGAAGAGGCTACTCAGTACCTCTCTTAAGATGTTTAGTGGAAGAAGAAGCGGATTACGTACTCAGAGAGATACATGCAGGCATCTGTGGAAGTCACGCCGGGGGGCAGTCAATTGCTGTCAAAGCTTTAAAACAGGGATTCTACTGGCCGACTATGCATCAGAACAGCATGAAAGTGGCCCGAAAATGCGATGGGTGCCAGAAGAATGCCAATATTCACCACCAGCCAGCAGAACAGTTAGCTACCCTGCTCAGTCCCTGGCCGTTCGCCCAATGGGGGCTAGACATCATCGGACCAATGCCGCGGGGTCGAGGACAGGAAAAATACGCCATCGTGGCCATAGACTATTTCACCAAATGGGTGGAAGCCGAACCCCTATCCACCATCATAGAGAAAAGGGCTACGGGATTTCTGAAGAAAAATATCATCTGCCGGTTCGGCATCCCTCAAGCCATCATTACCGATAATGGAAAGCAGTTCGACAGCAAAGGCTTCAGGAAACTCTGTGAAGACCTCCAGATCGCCTTGAGATTCGCCTCACCAGCTCATCCCAAGTCAAACGGGCAGGTCGAAGCCACGAACAAAATCATTAAAGCAAATCTCAAAGCTCGGCTCAGATCCAGCAAAGGCTTATGAGTCGAGGAGCCACCAGAAGTGCTATGGGCACATCGGACGACCTATAAAAATTCCACATGAGAGACTCCATTTTCCTTAGCCTACGGATGCGAAGCCGTTATACCAGCCGAAATCGGAGTGACTACCCACAGGGTCCAGCATTATGAGAAAGAGCATAATGAAGAGCTTATCAGAAGCCACCTCGACCTGATCGAAGAAAAGAGAGAAAGGTCAGCAATGAAGACATCAATCTACCAACAAAGAATGACCCGCTTTTATAACAAAAAGGTGCGAACCCGCACTTTCCTCCCAGGTGACTTGGTATTAAAAAGAGTCACACTAAATACTCGAAGACCAGAGGAAGGCTCGTTAGGCGCCAAATGGGAAGGGCCCTATAAAATTGCGGAAATAGTAAAGCCAGTGGTCTATATTTTAGAACAGCTAGACGGCACGCGAATAAGGAAACCCTGGAATGCCGAGATGTTGAGAAGATACTTTCAGTAGACTACTTTTTCTTTTTCGCAGCAACCCAACAAAAGGTGGGAACCCCAACGTAAAGCTTTTTTTTTTCGAAAAAATCCCGCAGAAGAGTTGTAAGAAGAGCAATATGTCCCCGAACATGAATAAAACCTTCTTTTTTAAAAAAAAAAAAAAGAAAAATTTGTTCATCCGCTTTCTTAAAACACAAGTTAAAAGCCATATATAAAAAACAGGGGACATACTCGACGCCCACTACAAAAGACAGTTGGCACCAAGGCCACTTCATTAATCGGCTCGGGGCTGGATTTCGTTCCACCGATGCCTCTTCATTATTCGGCTCGGGGCTGGATTACGTTCCGCCGAGGCCGCTGCGATAATCGGCTCGGGGCTGGATTTCGTTCCACCGAGGCCTCTTCATTATTCGGCTCGGGGCTGGATTACGTTCCGCCGAGGCCGCTGCGATAATCGGCTCGGGGCTGGATCTTGTTCCGCAAAGACCATTTGACTATTCGGCTTGGGGTCGGGTTACGTCTCACCGAGTCATGCTTATTAGCCTGAGGACGGAACATTCCCCCAGAACCAAATGTCTCTCAAACTCGGGGTCCTCAGAATATTCAGGGACATATTCGATGCATAAGATCCTTGAGAAGCATAGCACGGGGAAGGATGATACCCACATGGCGATTGCTTGCTCCAGTGTTACCGAACATAAGGAGGAATATGCCATTAATGTGTCGAACACTCTTTGATCCTCACTTACCCGATGTAATGGATCCATGAGAAAGCATAGCACGGGGAGTGATGATGCCCCCGTGACGATTGCTAGCTCCAGTAATATCGGACCTAAGGAGGAATGTGTCTTTAGTATCCCGGACACTCTTTGATCCATTCATCATTTGGATCCAAGAGAGGCGCAGCACGGGGAGGCGTTATGCCCCTGTGGCGTGTGTCTGCTCCAGCGCGGTAAGGAGGAGCCCTCACATAAATACACAGGTTCCACAGTGACCTGACGTATAGAGGATGTGCCCTTACCATTTTAAACGCTCTCTGATCCAAATCCTGGTTCGCCGGGACACTGAATTGAAAGATTCAGAATTGTGTTTTGGAGGCCTCGGATAGGACGCTGTTTTGAGGCATCCATGTTGTTGTTTACATTTGTAAAAAGTTTTTTTTGGGACAAGTGCTGAGTCACCCCCACCCTTTTGATCTTATTTTCCAAAATTTTATTTTTGTTTTTTCTCCGGTCTGGCAAGGGGACGCCCGTGCCAGGTTGGTAGGACTGCAAAGGTTGGACGCAAGTCCCAAAAATTATTAGGCTCAGGGCTGGATTTCATTCCGCCGAGGCCGCTTGGTCTCTCGGCTCGGGGCTGGATTTCATTCCGCCGAGGCAGCTTGGTCACTCGGCTCGGGGCTGGATTTCATTCCGTCGAGACCTCTGTGTACCACTGGCTCGGGGTCGGGTTAGGTCCCACCAAGTCAGCACTTCTGGACTGGGGAGGCGTCATTCCCCCAGGTCTAAATGTCTTTTTTAGCTCGGGGTCGGGTTACGTCCCACCGAGTCAACACTTCTGGACTGGGGATGCGTCATTCCCCCAGGTCCAAATGCCTTTTGTAGCTCGGGGTCGGGTTACGTCCCAATGAATCAGCACTTTTGGACTGGGGTGCGTCATTCCCTCAGGTCCAAATACCTCTCTCAGCTCGGGGTCGGGTTAAATCCCACCGAGTCTATCAGCCCAGACTGAGGACGAAACATCCCCCCAGGGCCAAGTATTTCTCTCAGCTCGGGGTCAGGATATGTCCCACTAAACCCACCTGCTCGGACGAGGGACGGAACGCCCCCCCTCCCCCCCGCTCCCAAAAGCTTCCTCCAGCTCGGGGACGGCTCACAGGCTGGCCTCAAATAGGCATGTGAAGGGAAACATTCAGAACAGATTATGAAAGAAAGAAGAAACACATGAAATATATATTTAATTGCTTAAGTTACAAATGGGAAAAAATTTTCACAAAAAAAAAATATGTCAAGTTTACACGGGGCCCCATTCGGGTTATCCCCATGTCAGTCAGCCCACGTAGGGGCAGATAGCTCTCCTTCAGCTGGACCAGATGGCGGATGGCTCGGCTCGGCCTCAGGACAAGGGACAGCAGCTTCCACATCGGCAAACGAAGAGGCCTCGACAAGTACAGTTTCAGGGGTCGGAGGAACCTCAGGTCGGACCTCTTCAGCAGGAATAACCTCAGGCCGGATATCTTCTGTGGCAGGGGCATCAGGTCGGTCTTCTTGACGAGCTGGGAGGACCGGGGCAATCGAAATTGGGTCGGGATCCATCACCTCCTCGGGGGAAGGGGGCAGCCACTTCTGAAACTCTTCCTCGGACATTTCCCCTTTACAAAAGCGAATGGCTGCATGGATTGGCCCCATGTCTAGGTCGGGCAACACCGTTGGTATATTCTCAGCACAGTCGCCGACCCCTTCAAGACGAATTGCATCCCTGTCGGCCTCCAACTCAGCCTCTTTCTTCTTAAGCTCGTCACGAAGCCTCGCCAATTCTTCATCCTTTGCCCGCACTTTAGATTGTTCACTGCACACCTCCACATGTAAGACCCTAATCTCAGCCTGGGCAGCTTTCAAATCCTCTTTAGCAGCGTCGGCATTTTTCCTCTCCAAAGAAGCAGCAGCCCTAAAAGCTTTATTAGTACGGATGGCTTCGGCTGCGGCTATCTCATGATTCTTTATCGCGTCTTCCCTATCAGCCAGCCTGGCCTCCACTTCTGTGAGACGGTTTTGGAGCATCTGAGCTTGGCCACCCTCGGACAAAAGGCTTAAAAAGAGGTCTTTATTCTTGGCCGTAAGGGAGTTTGCCTACCAAGAAGAAACAAAAGAATCAGAAAATAAACTAAGTCAGGAAGACACAGCAAGAATGAGGGAAAATAACACAACATTAGCCATCTGAGAACATAGCTCCGCAACCACCTCCTCGGGGGAAAGGTCCTCGTACCCTGGAATCTTCTCTGGAGGTACGGCCTCGGCCAGCTCATTGAAAGCTGGCACCAGATGGGAAGTAGCTTCCCTAATATCCTTCCCGAGGTCGTCAACGCCAAGGATCACATAACCCTTCTGCTTCTTGGAAATACCCCTCGACGACATCCTCTCCTGCCGAGCATGAGTCTCCTTGTTCTGAACCCGCTCCTCCTCCAACTCCCGACTTAGTATTGGGTCCACAATACCAAACAGACGCTTCCTTCTTCTAGAAGACCTTCGAGGACTGCCAGGGCGGGCAACACCCATCAAAAGCACCCCGGAAGACGAAGACAGACCTTGAGAGCTCGGACGCTCCATCTCTTCAGCCACCTTTCCAGCCTCAGAAGTTTCAGGCCGTTTCCGAGAAGTACCGGCTCCACATGGGCTAGTTTTTTTCGCAGCACCAGTCAACCGATCAAGGTATTTTGGTCTCTTCGACATACCTACAAAAGCAAAGGCAAAAGAAGGGTACAATACATGAGCGTAAAAAAAAAAAAAAAAAAAAAAAAAAAAAAAAAAAAGACAACATCAAAATAAACGTGGGAGTTGGCTAGAAGATCAAAATGAATCTACCTATCCGCCTCGGGACCTTGGGAGGAACGGCCCGAACAAGTCCCGATTCAGCAAATGCCGTATCATTTACCAACTCCCTCCAATGGGCGGCATATCTTCGAGCCCGGCCTACCCGCTTTTGGACCTGGCGGGAGACCTTAGGAGCATCCCTCCAACAAGCTAGGAGGAATAGAAAAAAGGGGTGAGAATCCAAACATAAAAACTAATGGTAGTAAAACTAAAGGTTAAACTCCTGACCTCCCGCTCTGAAGATGTCCGGGACCAAGATCTCCTCTTCATACGATCTCAGGGCCCGTCCCCAATCTCCAGTGGCCCAGAACCAAAGATCTTTGAAATTCTTGTTGGAGTTAGGGAGTTTGCGGACAACGTTTGACGAGTCGGCATAGGCAGAAAGGTAGTACCAACCATGGTGAGTCTTTGGGTTGGCCTTCAGCCGGTATAACCTCTTCACTTCTTCAAAAGAAGGTTCGTCGAGCCCCGCCCGATGCCAAGCTACATACAACCCGGCCAAGATCCTCCAGCTGTTTAGACTCAATTGACAGGGGGCAATCTCCATCCCGGCCAGCATCCAGGTGAAGTAGGGTTGAATTGGCAGCCGGAGCCCACACTCAAAGAAAGCTGGAAGAAGTGCCACGGAACCTTCGTCGGGCTGACTGGCACGGTCGCATAGGAGAGGGACCTCAAAAGCAATGTCTATCGGGATGTCGTACCGTTGCCGAAGTAGTGCTAAATCATCATCGGTTATCTTGGAAGGCCGATCCATGTCCAGAGCCGAGCTTTCAAAGTCACCGGGCTCCAGATTCTAGGGGCGAACATAATTTCGGGTTAAACCGCACCGAACCGCACCGCACCGCAACGAACCGAACCGTGCGGTTTGAAAAAATATTAAAAATGATTTTGAACCGCACCGAATCGAACCGCAAATTTCGGGTCGGTGTGCGGTTTTGACCCATGTCAAACCGCGAACCGCCCAAACCACATATTTTGACTCGAACCGCTACCCGAACCGCCTAAACCACCGACCCGCGTTCAAATTAAATATTATTTTATATTTTTCTTCTTCTTTCACTATAAAAATTAAGATATTTAATGATCATATAACAATATGTAATGAATAAATGAAAATTATGTAATTTTTTCTTCAATTATAATGTGAAAACACACAAAATTTTCTTAAAAAATTTATAATCTAAACCACCGACCCGAACCGCCCAAATCGCTAAACCGCCAACCCGAACCGCCGCGGTTTTCCTTATCAAATTTGCGGTTTCATTTTCTAATTTCCCAAACCGCCAACCCGCGCGGTTTGAAGTAAAAAATGAAAAAACCGCCCCGAACCGCACCGCGAACACCCCTACCAGATTCTTCCGAGGAACCCTTTGATGGTGTCGACCTCGTTAGCAATTCAATAGAGATGAATGAACGGGTGAGATCGAATGTATTTAGGTGCTAGCAGCGGACGGTTGATCTTGTTCACTTTTGGCGGGAAGCAGACAGATGCTCGACAAGTGTCTGGTTGGGGGTAAAACCCTAAAAGGTGATTCGATGGGCATTTATAGCAGATGTGACGACTACGCGTCTCGAGAAAGAAGTGCCCGAAAAGCGGTGAAAGGTTTTGTTTTGACGGGAGAAATGAATCAAAGCCGAGCCCTACATAGCACGCTAGTAAAACTACTATTTTTATAGTTCCCGGCACCAACTCGCATACTCTTCGGAACCAAGAACTAGGGGACAGATGTTGGCGGTGTAAAAAGGCCATATGACAGTTAAGCAGCACGACAGGGGTAAAAGGGGTAATTCTCATCTTGGTCGAAATCATTAAATACCGATCCGACCACATGAGTAAGAGACCGAGCACGTGACGAAGGGCGACCGACCTCTTGAGACCGGGTGACCGGGCACTATCAGTTCGGCGACAGCATTCTCAGCTCAGAAGCCCATGATGGCCGACCATGTCTAGACCGACCAGACGGCGAAGCATGCCCAGAAAATAAGACATCTTATTTCTACGGGGAAAAATGGATAAAATTATCCTACTTTCACACGGAAACTAATAAGTCAGTGTCCTGATAAGATAAATAAAGTGAAGTCAGTTTCGGATTAGGAATCCTCATAGGAAAAAAAGATTGTTTCAACTGGGAATCCTCATGCTAGAAGGAATCTGATTTCTCTGTTATTATAAATAGGAGGGTAGAGTGTGTGTAAAGGAACATCAGAATCATTAAGATCAGACTTGTAAAAACAAGAAGCTGAGCTGAGAAGCGTGTTTGAGTAATAAAAGTATCATCCTTTTTGCGCCCGTGGACGTAGGTCGGACCAAGATCCACCGAACCACGTTAATTCTCCTTGTCGATTGGCGTATTATCTGTCTTTTGCTAAGTTTGCTTTTGGTTTCCCCCTTAACCGAACAAATTCACTATTGAATGAGGATTGTCTCTGGAGTAATATTCTCATATTGCCCTGAGACCAAAATCAACCGTCAACATTTATTATAAAAAAAAAAAAACATATTGTAAGCTCCTATTAAATAAGAAGCATATATATTATAATAATAAAATATTTTATAATATTTGTGTCTTTTAGAATTACCTACTCACAAAATTATAATACCAATTAAAATAAAAAACATATTATAATTTTTTATATAAAAAAAATATATAACAACAACAACAACTTCACGAAACATGAAATGAAAATTATATCATCTTTAAATTGAAATCCCACAAAATCTTAACCCTTAAATCTTATGTTATATAAAAGTTTTTTTAAAAAAAAAAAAAACATCATCATACCATTTGCCTTAGTATTTATTATTTATTATTATTTTTTTTTTTTTTGCAAAAGTGAGAGGGGGCTTTCCTTGACTAACACCGCCCTTGCATGTGAGACAGAATACAAGTCTTCGTGTACATTGTCCCATAGCCCAAAATATATATTAAGAGAGACAACTATGTTATTTGCAATTGTTAAATACTATCTAAGTATCAAGATTATCCCAAAACAAATAATTTTAAAAATAAATAATTCATTTAATTTAAATTAGTTTTTTTAAAAATTATTTTAGACAAATTCCAATACTTAAAAAGAAATACAGACGTAGAGTGGGAAAAAAGCATTGTTGAGAGAGAATCTAATTACCTTCCTAATCCTAGCCCACTTCATTAAAGTCGGTAGCAGAAGAATATTCCTGGCGCTTAGGCTCCTTTTTTTGGGGTATATTTTAGCTTTAAGCTTTGAAGGTTGTGTATGTTCCCTCAATTTTGAGTCGTAGAATTGAAACTAAAATATTCCTTCCTTAAGAGCATATATATATTATATATATTCTTTAATGTTTTTCCATAGATTAGATATTCTCTTTCGTTCTTTCTTTTTATTAATTTAGAACAATTTTATACGCAACTTTTGAAACCCTAATAGAATTAAAGTTGCATGCATTGTAGATTTGATACTAATCACCCATCTGAATATGTCTTTTCTCTATCTTTTTTCCAAAGTTAACAAATTAATGCCTTGTATATGCTCCTTTCCACACTTTTTCTATTAATTAAGTTTGGTAGAATAATTAATTAAGCTACATATATCGAATAATAATAATAATTTTGTTAGGAAAACCTCCATATCAAGTACCACTTGCCGTACACGTGTCCATCATCTATAGAATTTTTCTGTAAACTTCACATGATTAGTTTGATCCTAATCCTAGAATCATTCAAATCCTTTATCACATAGATAGATCATTGTGAATGCTTTGTAAATTTAATTTGGAAGATATGGTCATAACATATGAAAGTGGAGAAGCGTCAAATAGGTATCTTACAGTAAGGATCGGAATTCAGTGTTAAACTAGATTTTATACTCAACTTTTTATAAATTGTTGTGGATAGTTATTAGATAAAAATTTATAAGTAATTAAATTTTAACAGTCCTTTATTATACATATAAATATTATAAAATACTAGACACACAAAAAATCGGCACTTCATCTAAATTCAATAACTAGGGCTCATATAATTATAAATTATCAAAAGGGAAAAGATAAAAGAAGAGAAAAAAAAAAAGTACAACAGTAAGAAGAAGAATCAATATCTTTTTTTTAAGTGATTTGAATTCATACAAAGACTATACTATCCTTTCCTTCACCACAACCTCTCTAATTTTAAGCTTTTTTTTTTCCTTGCTTTGTTCTTAATTTGCAATAAGTTACCATCCCTCTTTATCCTCACCCCCATCGTTTTTCTTTTCATCCCCACAACTTTATTCTCTCGAACTCTCACTTAAAAAGAAGACAATCATCCCCACAATCCTCTTTGTGTTCACAAACCAACATCTCTTTAAACTATACTCAAACCTAAAAGCTATAAAGAGGCCACACAAAATCTTTTGTTCTTGTTTGTTCCCACATACCCTATTCCTCTTTTGAGCATGAACTTACTTTAAAGACAACAGTTCTTGTTAATTTGTTGCTATTCATTATTATATAGACATCTAAACTAGCTAGTCATGGCATCCCCTTCAGAACTAAGCGTTGATTGCAAGCCACATAGCTATTCTTTGTTCTCAAAATCTTTTGGTGACCATGCTGATGATCAGACCCAAAAGCTTGAAGAGGCTCTTGCTCTTCTTGAGCAAGAACGGTTCAAGATCGATGGTTTGAAGCGCGAGCTGCCCCTTTGCATGCAACTTCTCACCAATGGTAATTGTATTTGTATTTGTATTTCTCAATCATAATTGTACTATGCGTTTTTAGTTTTAGAAGCGACTGATTGCTTTCAGTTTAGTCCCACAAAAAAGACATAGTATATGTACTTTATGGTTAGTTTTAGTCACCATTTAATCTTCATGTCATTGCTTTTAGTCCCATCTATTTGAATTTAAAAGAAATAAAGATATTAGCATGAAATTTTTCCAAAAGAATTAAGAAACCCCATATACTAATGAATATTTTTACATTTTTAATTAATTCCTCAGCTGTGGAGGTTTCAAGGCAGCAACTACAGGCATGCAGAGAAAATCAAGGGCCAATTAGTCCAGTTCTTGAAGAGTTCATACCTATAAAAAACTCAATCTCAAATAATTCAGAGAACAAGTCCCCAAATATCTCTGACAAGGCAAACTGGATGACCACTGCCCAACTATGGAGCCAAACAAGCAACAATTATGAAACCAAACCACCACAAAACACAATAGCATCATCCCCTAAAGAAACTGATCATGTGGGATTCAATGTTAATATTAGTCCCAAGCTGGCTTTGGATACCAAACACAGAAATGGAGGAGCCTTTCTCCCATTCTCTAAAGAACGAAACTCTTGCCGGGCTCTTTCCGATCTGGCTCTTGCTTCAGCTGATAATAAAGAAAGGGATCATGATAAGAAGTGCTCTGAAAATGAAAGTGAAAATGGGAGGACAGAGAATCTTGATAATAATAATAATTATAATGAGAATAGCAATTGCAATGGGGGAGCTGTGATTCACGAACAAGTGACTGGAGTTGGAGTTGCTGGTAATAATTCAACAGAAGGGCAAACAAATTCCAATAACACATCAAATAATAGTACTCAGAGGAAAGCAAGAAGGTGTTGGTCCCCGGAGTTGCACCGCCGATTTGTCAATGCTCTTCATATGCTTGGTGGTTCTCAAGGTAATTAAGTAACAAAAAATATAATAAAATAAAATAAATTTTTCTTTTTAATCATTGGTTTGTTATTATCAATTACTTCTTCATGACAATGACAGTCAAACTCAGAGCAGGCTTCGAGGGATAGGCATCCTAAGCCGTGACATGACCTCATTTATGGGAAAAAATTTAGGGGAAAATTTGTGGTCTTGCCCCTAAATCCTTTCAAATACTATTATCAGTTAATAAATTGTTCAAAAGCTTATTTATGAACACCTAAATCTCAAAATCGGTCCTCAAACTATTATTCTCATAATGATTATTGTTAAATATTTGGCTGATTTGTTCATGGGATTATGCATGGAAACAGCGGCCACACCAAAGCAAATCAGAGAACTGATGAAGGTTGATGGTTTGACCAATGATGAAGTTAAAAGCCATTTGCAGGTAACTAACAGATTATATCTTGTTTCCAAAAAACTGAAAACGTACGACCAAAGTGCATAGTGCATGTTCTGTTCAGTTCAGTTCACTCAAATATTGGTAAATATTTTTTTTCTTTTTTTTCTTTTTTGTATATGTGCAGAAATACAGGCTTCACACAAGAGGACCAAGTCCAAGTCAACAAGCAGCGGGAGCTCCAGCACATCAGCTGGTGGTCCTCGGAGGCATCTGGGTCCCATCCGAATACGCCACCACAGCGGCCGCAGCCCGAAGTGGGCCCCCTACTCTATATCACCACCCATCTCCACATACACCACCTCACTTCTGTGCATCATCACCTCTACTGCCTCAAGATTTTTACGCTGCAGCAACACCACCACCAATAGTACCGCCAACCCATCAACAGTTACACCTCCAAAACCAATTCCACGTGTACAAAACCACGTCACAGGGACACAGCTCACCGGAATCTGACATCAGGGGCCTTGAGGATCGATCAGAGAGCATAGAATATGGTAAATCAGATTGCAGCAGCTGGAAAGGTGAGAATGGCATTGGAGAGAGAAAAGGGTTGGCTGCTCTGAGAGAAGATGGCGAGGAGAGTAATGGAAGTCAGATTACTCTCAAGTTCTAAAAGGCTTGTCAGTATTAGGGTTAGGGTTTTTTGTTCTTATCCTTTTATGTTCAAATTTAATATTATTCCAATTTCTTATCTTAAATAACTGGAGAGGGTAAAAAGGACATAATGAAAAAGTGAGCGTTTGTTTTGTTTATATTCCTTCTGTTCATCATTTCATGTCGTAATTCGTAAAGATAGAAAATTGGAGTATATGAGTTTTTGGCGTTTTCTGAATTTTTTTTTTTTTTTGTTTTTGGACATATTTGCCCTTCACTTTGTAACAATGGTGACTTTGCACTAAAACAAGAATTGAATTTTTAGGATTAGTAATAGACAGAGGTAAAATTATTTTGCAATCACATATAGTAACAAAAATATTAGAATTCTCTCATAAAATAGAAGAAATTAAGGAATTACAAAATAATTTAGAATTATTAAATTACAATAGAAAATTTATACTAATTTAAACATATTAGTTATATCTTTATATAATAAATTAAGTAAAAATGGACAGAAATGTTTTGATAGCGAAGATAGTATAAAAGATTAAGCAAGTTGTTAAAAATTTAGGTTCAGTAAAATTAGACTCCTCTTCCACCATTTGAAGATATGAATATGGAGACAAAAAAAGGGGACAAATATGGAATCCGATGGCGTGTTTTTTTTTAAAAAAAAAGACTTATTTGAAGCTACTACCGAATATATATATATAAATTATAAATCCAATCCACATACCCAAATCCAAAATGATGACCATTTATAGTATACCAACCTATTTTTGGAACCCAGTGAGTTGATGATGACTAACAGGGGATTCCCATGGAGATGCAGTAGTGAGTCCTCCACATCAAACATGCTGAGACATGTCTCCTTGGGGGTTCTAGTATAAAATGTGATAAAATCTGACTTATTGGATTTTGATCTAACAGTCCATATTCGAAGAATTCCGATTTTTTTTAAATCTTAAAATCTAGACCTTTGATTTTTCACATGAAGGGTTTTGTACTGGAGCCTTTGATCCCTGTACATTATATAAGTATGTTTTGCTATAATATGCTGCCTTATACAAAGAATTATAAAAAAAATAACGTTTTTCTATTTTTCATTTTATTTGGGGGTTGAATCATAATGTTTGTAAATGGATGGGATTTTGAAAAATATAATCAGTATTTTTTTATTTAAAACAATAAGAATTTCAATTCAAAATTAAGAAATTTGACTTGAAAATATTAATAACAATACTGATAAATTTTTTTTACCAATCCTAAATGTGCTACAGTCTCTATGCTAATTGGGTCGTATGCTAATTGCTTCTTGTTCTACTATGGGCCTGATTTGTAGATAAGGCCCAATAAAGATAGGGAATACAAAAAGAAAAAACTCCCAAATCAAAAAGAATTTGAAAAATCCTGGAATTTTTCTTTATTTTTTTGGGTAAGCAAATCCATTTTGTTGAAGGCCAAACAATCACGCACATGACAAAACTGGCAAGAACTTATTCAAAACATGGCAAGACCCTAAAAGGTTCGGGTGAGTAAAAGGAAACCGACCGAACCGAACCGAACCGAACCGCAAAACAAACTAAACCGGACTGAATTTATGGTTTTTTTCTAACGGTTCGATTTGCGGTTCAGATTGGCTCACCCCAAACGGTTTACGGTTCGGTTCAGATGCTAAACCGAACCGCACTTGTTAAACCGAACCAAACCGTTATAATTAAAATTTTATATATTTTTATAAAAAGATTTGCATTTTTCTTTTAATTTTACTTTATGTTTTCTTTTTATTAGTATGTTAATACTTTTATTCTTAATTTTTTTGTAATATATTTTTTTGTTAATACTTTTATTCTTAAATTTATTTGTTAATAATTTTATTCTTAATTTTTTGTTTTATGATTTATTCTTGAAAGTAAGCTGTTGGATTTGTCTCTTAATTAGAATGATGGTAGCATCATTATTCGAGGTAATTTTTAAAAAATACAAGAATTAATTGTTCCTCATTTTTCAATCCTTTATTGAGTGCATGTGTTCTCTGGAGTCACGGCTTACACCGTATCACTTCATACTATTTGTTCGCTAGATTAGTTTTTTTTTTTTTTATCTTCACTTAAGTGGATGAATTTTTTTTAAGTAGAATAATGCGAAAACCGAACCGAACCAATCCGTAAACCGCTGGTTTAAAAATTTTTCAATCCGAACCAAACCATTATTTAATGGTTTGGTTTGAGAGGTAAAAAAATGGACCGTAAAATATGATTTGGTTCGATTTTTAGCAAAAACTGAACCAAATCGAACCGCGCCCACCCCTACTAAAAGGGGTACAGTTAATGGGGTCGTGATCAGCTTTGTACATTAATGAATTGATTACAGAGGATTGCATGATTAAATTTGATTGTCTTAGGTCAATAGTCACCCTCTCACGAGGGCTTATCTTGCCCCCCTCCCCCTGTCACATTTGACTTTTGTCTCCCATCCAATTCCTTATTTGCCTATTCCTTTCACCAAAATTTCATTTTCAAATAAACCATATATATCCATTTTATTTATTATTGATATATATATATATATATATATATAACATATATATCTTTTGATCAATTTTTTAAAAGGAAAAAAAAAAATGAGAAGGGCGTTCCCCTTCTCTGAAGAAGGGGAATCGTCCTCTTCTTCAGAGAAAGGGAACGCCCTTCTCTTTCTTTTTCTTTTTTTTTGTTCTTCTTCTTTTAAAAAATTTATCAAAAAATATATTTTATAATTTAATTTTATTTGATTAAATTATATTATTTTAATACATAAGTAGTATTAATATTTTTTTAATTTATTTAACACTACTTATGAATTATAAAAATGTTCTCATGTATATTAGAAAAATATTTATTTAAAAATAGTACAAATAACAACATAAAAAGTTACACTTAAAAATATAAAAACATAAATTCTAATCTATGTTGCCTCCAAAATCTCATCTTGTCGCACTTGGTGATATACCCAATACTTCGTACCATAATTGATTACGAATCATATAACGAGTGACCCATTCTTTAGCTTCGTACGATGAATGTTCTCATCACCACATTGGGATGAGTGGTACAGGGTAATGAGGGTGTAAAAAACTTGCACAAAGTGTCTGCCAATATGAGCAATAGCTATTTCTTGACGTTCTTGCTCTGGAACTGCAGGGGACCTTAATGGCAAGTGAGTAAAATAACTCCAAACATTCTAAGCAAATGTATACAATACAAGATTGTACCTCGAAACGATGACAATTCATAAACTCATTGAGTCCATCCAATGTACATCTGGAAGAAATGCAGTAAGTATAAATAACAAATACACATATTTCTACGCTTTAAAAATAAATAACGAATATACATAATACAAACATAAA
The DNA here is from genome assembly GCA_019454045.1 of Zanthoxylum bungeanum. Classification (NCBI taxonomy): domain Eukaryota; kingdom Viridiplantae; phylum Streptophyta; class Magnoliopsida; order Sapindales; family Rutaceae; genus Zanthoxylum; species Zanthoxylum bungeanum. The sequence continues at coordinate 19,246 of SKCR01016423.1, read as the reverse complement.
AATAACTTGTTCTGTAGTAAATTCAGTTGTATAATCACGACTATTGCTGTAGATGTTTTCCCCACTTCGAACTTCATTCTCGCCTGACCAACTATCTGAAAATGAGCCTAAGTTACAGTTATCCATAATGTTTCCCGAAGATGATAACTTTATTCTAAGAAAAGAGAATGATATGTTGAAGGAGAAAGAGATAATGAGATGAGATAGGCTCAAATGATATTACCTTCAAACTTACAAAGTATCTCTTTATATAAGAAGTAAATACAAATAAAACAAATAACTTTAAAAAAAAAAAATTAATATGGATACTGATTTACGAAATTAAATAAGACAAACAACTTTTAATCAAGAAAATATAAAATCAGAACCAGAATCAACACAACTTTTAATAATAATAAAAAAGAAAGTAAAAGTAGATATGGATACTGATTACGAAATTAAATAAGACAAACAACTTTTAATTAAGAAAATATAAAATCAGAATCAGAATCAGAATCAACACAACTTTTAATAAAATATTTTTATTAAAAAAATTAAATGAATAAATACTAAATTTGTAATATTTATTAAACAAATAAAAAATAGACAAATAAGCAAAACTCACCAATTTTGAAAAAACTTTTACCTAAATTTCTAACATAATGCAGGTTAAAAATTATCATAAATTCAGTTTTTTTTTTTAAATAATTTCAGATTGGACTGAGCAAATTTTTTTACTTTGAAGTTATGCTAGGGAGTTATGCGCCCTAGCATAACTTCAAAGTAAAAAAGTGAAGGATGGTAATAATTTCAACCCTATTTGGAAACCATGATTCTTCTCAATTAACAGAGCGTGTATTACACGCTAACGGATTCTGTGAGATAAGGGTGGAATTTCAATTTTTGAGAGTGCATGGGTGCAATGTGTAGAAAATTTAGTACATAGGTGCAATGTAAAAAAATATTGAGAGTATAGGGGGCCTCAAGGTGGGTTTTTCCTATTTATTAACAAAAATCAAAAAATCAAAAAGTTATAAAATAAAAAATAATTATTAAAATCACAAATGGAGATAATTAGTATATAATTATTTTTAAATTAATATATATAAATATATAAATTTTGTAATGTATAATAGTTGAAGAAGTCAAAATTGATATGAGATGGCAATTAGTAAGTTGACAAGGAGATAAAGAGTGAGGAGTGTGTCAGGCGTGTAGGGGGGTGAGATGATCAATTTTCCCCTCTCACCAGTCACCACCCTTCAGGAATCAAGCCTCTATAACAGAGTCACAGCTTTTTGGTCATGATTTCCTAATCTTCAAATCATATGGTTCAAAAATGGCTAAATGTTCAATGGACTGTGTGGCTTTGAGCTTGAAAGTAAATGCTTGGATATAAGTTGTAAGAGCCAAATTTGGTCTAAGGGTAAAACTGTCTTTCACCTTAAGCCCATCTAGGCCCGAAACCAAAGCCCAAAGAATTATGTATTTGATTACAATTAAAATCATAAAGCATGGCCACTCCACTTAACCTAACTCTAGCACTAATCCCCACCACTCCACTTAACCTAACTCTAGCACTAATCCTCACTTACTCCAAAACCATTACCACACCAAACCTCAGATCATGTTTTATCTATAAATATGAAAAGAATACGGGAAGAAGGCATTCAAGTCTCATTTCTCTCACCCTAATACTTCATGCTCTCAATCCTTAATCCCCTCATATATTACACGGCTCTCACGGCCAAACAAAGGAAGTAGAGGTAATATTCAACCTTGCTTTCCCATTTTACAAACTTATTTCCTGCCACTGACTTGGGCGTCGGAGTGTACCCGGTATCCACCACACCGGTGGTAGCCTACTCTCGTCCACTCTACTTTGTTTTTTGCAGGATTGCTAGTGCCCAACTTACAAATTCTGATTGGGGACCTCGGCGAAATCCAGCGTCCACAATTTGGCGCCCACCGTGGGGCCCTAGCAATAATTTGCAGACAAAGGCTTTCCACCCTACAAACACTCACTGCTTAGTCAATCATGACTTCAAGCAATGAACAAACACCTGATCCAGTGGCATCACAATTGGCCATACTACAAGACAGATTGAAAGCTTTGGAAGAAGAGAATTTTACCTTTCGTAGTTCCAACATAAACCTCCAAAAACAATTGGAACTACTTTCATCACCCACACAGCTTCACAATACATCAGAACAACACAACAACCGGATCACTCCAGCTAACCTTCAAGGAGCATTTGACGAAACAACAGACGACGTTCCATCAAATGGTGAGAACCAGAGGAACTTACCAAGTTCACCAGTCAACCAAGCCCAGCAAATTGTCGTCACAATGAGAAAGGAAATGAAAGAATTTAAAGAAGCTATTATGTCCAGTCTACCAGGTGTGAAACTCCCAATGAAGAAGAGTAGAGCTGGTGGAACCATTTCAGATACCCCTTTCATTGAGACGATAACATCTGTTGAGCTACCACGGAAGTTCAGCCCACCAGACATGAAGTTATACGATGGATCTACTGACCCAGACGACCATGTCATTCATTATAAATACAAAATGATGTCAACAGGCTTAGCTCCTCATCAATGGGAAGCTGGAATGTGCAGAGGATTTGGAGAAACTTTGGGGGTCCAGCTCTTACATGGTTCATCAACCTACCATACAGATCCATCAAATCTTATCAACAATTAGCAGACAAATTTGTTGAACATTTCGCCAGCTCTTGCAAACTTGAAAAAACTACTGATGATCTTAGTGCCATCCTACAACGGAGGGGAGAATCATTGCGAAGCTATGTTGCTCGATTCAACAAAGAAAGAATAACAATCCCAGACCTTCATCAACCAACAGCTGTGGAGGCTTTCAGGAACGGGTTACTTTGTGAAAGTGGACTCTACAAAAAGCTGACCAAGTTTCGGTGCTACACGATGGACCAGGTTATGGCTCGAGCCCAAGTCGAAATCAGGTGGGAAGAAGATAAAAGGAATAAAAGGAAAGACATTTCCTCCAACATGCAAAACGAAAGAACAGCCCATTCTACCAAACGACATAAAGAATTTACAAATATGATGCCTAAGCGTCATTCGGAGAAATGGAACCACCCAAGGAGAGAGAACATCAGCCCCACCAAAAAGGTTTTGATCAAAGACCTCCATCATACAGAGCTCGAGAAAACAATTCCGATGGAAAAACCCAGACTCCCAGACTACAATTTTTCTATATCTCCGGGAGAGTTAGTCTTGGTACTTAAAAAGATGGGAAATGAAGTAAAGTGGCCACCACGCAACAGAGAAAGTTTCAAAAATAAAGACACAAACAAATGGTGTGAGTTCCATCGAGACTACGGCCATACACAGCTGAATGTGTAGCATTGAGGTTGGAAGTACTTGAGTTGTTGAACAAAGGGTTTTTAAGGGATCTACTTACGGAGAAGGGGCAAGCTACTTTAGCTCAGAGGAACGAGAAGGATGGACATGGGGAAGCACCAATTCAACCTCCACCAATTGATAACACCGTGAATTTCATTTCAGGAGGATCAGAGATTAGTGGAGTATCATATTCAGCAGCCAAACGACATTCCAGAGCGATTGTGTCAAGCCTTCAACATTCCACGACGTCTTTAGAAAAAATGTTTACAAACCTAATAATGGAGTTTCCAGACGACATCAACTCTGGTAGCATGAACCCTCATCATGACGCCTTAGTAATCTCTCTACAGGTGGCAAATTTCATGATCAAACGAGTTCTGGTAGATACAGGATCCTCAGCCAACATCATCTTTACAACAGCCTTGGCAGACATGGGAGCTGAATTAGAGAAATTAACAAAAAGACGACTGTGTTGATTGGATTCAGTGGTGAACAAAAATTTACTTTGGGAGAAATAAGCCTTCCAGTCTACGCAGGGGGAATCAACAAAATGACAACCTTCCTAGTCCTAGATTGTCCTTCAGCCTACAATCTAATTATTGGGAGGCCATGGATTCATGAAATGAGGGCAGTATCGTCCACCTATCATCAAACTCTAAAGTTTCCTACAAAGTGGGGAATTCAAGAGATAAGGGGAGATAGAGTTGCTTCCAGAGGATGCTACCAGACGACAATGAAGGCAAAGGTCCATTCAGCATAGCAATTACAGAACGAACCTCATTCGCAGGAGCCCACACTTCCAAATATTGAAGAATTGGATGAGGTTCAAATCCATGACAAATATGCAGACCATAAAACTCAAATTGGAGCAAATCTAGATCCCAGACTACGGGCAGACTTAAGTGAATTTTTGCGAAAACGACATGACCAGTTCGCTTGGTCGCATGAAGACATGACTGGGATTGACCCCAGCTTGATTACTCATCAACTCCATGTGGATCCAGACTACCCTCCAATCAGACAGAAAAGAAGGAAGTTTGCCCCAGAGAGAAACCAGATCATTGATGAAGAAATCCAAAAATTGTTACAAAATGGTGCCATTAAAGAAGTTCAATTCCCAGCCTGGTTAGCCAATGTGGTGGTGGTACGAAAGAAGAATGGAAAATGGAGAGTTTGTATCGACTTCACAGATTTGAACAAAGCATGCCCAAAAGATTCATTCCCATTGCCTCATATTGATCAAATGGTTGATGCTACAGCTGGACACGAATTGCTAAGTTTTATGGATGCATATTCTGGGTACAATCAAATCCTTATGCATCCAAGCGACCAAGAGAAAACAGCTTTCATGACCAATAGGGGCATATTCTGTTACAAGGTAATGCCCTTTGGTCTCAAAAATGCAGGTGCTACATATCAGAGAATGGTCAATAAAATGTTCTCACAACAGATTGGAAAAACAATGGAGGTGTATGTAGACGACATGTTGGTGAAATCATCGAAATCTGATCAGCATCTGCAACACCTGGAAGAAGCATTCAAGGTGATGAATAGGTATGGGATGAAATTGAATCCAACAAAATGTGCGTTTGGAGTAGCTTCTGGGAAATTCTTGGGATATGTCGTTACACAACGAGGGATTGAGGCAAATCCAGATCAAATCAGGTCCATACTTGAAATTCCTTCTCCAACCTGCCCAAAGGAAGTCATGCGACTAGCAGGGAGAATTGCTGCGTTGAACAGATTCATCTCCAAGTCGACAGACAAAAGTTTTATGTTCTTTTCAGCCATTAAAAAGACAAAAAACTTTGAATGGACTCCCGCCTGCGAACAAGCTCTGAAAGAGCTGAAGCAGTAGTACTTAACATCACCACCATTGTTGTCAAAACCACTCGACAACGAAAGGTTATTCTTGTACTTGGGAGTGTCAAAAAGCAAGCGAGAGAGAGCGGCACCCAACTTCCAGTCTACTATGTAAGCAAAGCATTACTTGATACGGAGTCACGTTATTTGCATTTGGAGAAAAAATTGGTACTAGCCTTGGTAATGTCAGCCAGAAGAAGCTACGACCATACTTTCAAGGGCATCCTATCACAGTCTACTCGGAGTACCCCTTGAGGAGCATACTACACAAGCCAGAATTGACTGGGAGATTAACAAAATGGGCTGTCGAATTGGGAGAACACGACATCACTTACCAGCCCAGAACAGCAATCAAATCTCAAGCCTTGGCTGACTTTGTAGCAGATTTCAGTCCAACTCAGAATCCCTTGGAAGGTACTGAAGTCAATTCAATCCAATCAAATTCACTTTGGAAACTTTCAGTCGACGGTTCTAGCAATAAGAAAGGGTGTGGCCTTGGCATAGTGATCACTACTCCTGATGGGGATATACTACAACAAGCAATCAAATGTGGATTCCGAGTTACAAACAATGAAGCAGAATATGAAGCTTTGATAGCAGGAATCAGCTTGGTCAAAGAGCTTGGGGGAAGAAAGAATCGAAGTGAAATCAGACTCCCAATTGATAGTGAATCAGCTCCAAGGTTCATATCAGGCACGAGACCCTCAAATGTTTTCCTACTTGCAGAAAGTTAAAGAAGTCCAGGCGACATTTCAAGAATTCAACATATCTCAGGTTTCAAGAAGTGAAAACACTCAGGCGGACGCGTTGGCTACCCTCGGGTCGACGATGCATGGGGACAAACTTCAATCAATTCCAGTAGTGTATTTAAATTGGCCATCAATTTGGAAGGAGAACAAGGAGATTAGCACCATCACTTCAGACGACTCATGGATGACACCAATCATGAAATACTTGCAAGATGGACTGCTTCCAGAAGATAGAAATGAAGCAAGAAGGATTCAAAGGCAGGCAGCAAGATTCACCATATTTAATGGACAACTATTGAAAAGGTCGTTCTCTGGACCCTACTTGAAATGTCTTACTCATGATCAAGCACAACATGTACTATCAGAATTGCACGAAGGAGAATGCGGAAATCATTCTGGAGGACGAAGCCTTGCCTCACGCGCCCATTCGACTGGGTATTATTGGCCAACTATGAGAATTGATTCAGTCAATTACACGAAGAAGTGTGAAAAGTGTCAGAGATTCGCTCCTATTCCACATCTTCCACCAGAAAAGCTGAATCCTATCCTATCCCCATGGCCGTTCATGAAGTGGGGTATGGATTTGTAGGGAAGCTACCAACCGCCCCTGGACAACGAGTCTACATGCTAGTCTTGACAGATTATTTTTCAAAGTGGATTGAAGCGGACTCCTTTGCCAAAGTACGAGACAAAGAAGTTCAAACATTTGTCTGGAAAAACATCATATGTCGTTTCGGCATTCCCAAGGAGATTGTAACAGATAATGGCTCCCAGTTCATTAGTCGACATTTTCAAGACTTTTGTAAAAATTGGGGGATCAAGTTAAGTTTTTCAACCCCACGCTTTCCACAAGCTAATGGGCAAGCCGAGTCTCTTCTAACAAGACACTTTTGAATACTTTGAAGAAAAGATTGGAGAAGGCAAAAGGATCATGGGCAGACGAACTTCCTGGAGTATTGTGGTCCTACAGAACGACCATCCGTTCTTCGACTGGAGAAACTCCTTTCTCTTTGGCATTTGGAACAGAGGCAGTAATTCCAATCGAAGAAGCCATTCCTTCTCTACGCTACCAGTACGCTGGTGATGAGGCAAATCAGCAGTTGATGTATATGAATCTAGATACAATCGACGAAAGACGAGAAAAGGCGACCATACGACTTGCATCTCATCGGCAAAGAATGGCGAGATATTTCAACAAAAATGTCAGAAGCAGAACATTCAAGGAAGGGGATTGGGTACTACGAAAAGTTTTCAAAACACAAAAGAAGTCGGGAAGGGAAGTTGGGACCAAATTGGGAAGGGCCATACATCATCACAAGAGTTGTTGGACACGGAGCCTACAAATTACAAACAATTGAGGGGAGACAAATTCACAATAGTTGGAATGCAATTCACCTTAAGCAATTTCACCGGTAATTTATGCGTGCATTTATTTATATTTTAAGGTTCAGAGTAATTTTCAACTTTATGTATTGTGTGATTCGACTTAAAAACAAATTTCATTTGAAATATCATCCCAAAATATCATTAATTCATTAAAATTGTTCTACAAAGAAGTTAAATTAAAATTACAAAAGATTCAAATTTCTGGAGTAGCTTCTTCCTGAATGCATTCAGCAGCAACTTCAGGTGCAGGAATTTCTTGAACTTGAGTTGTCGGCTCGATTTCCATTCGACTAAGTTCTTCATTCTTATTATCCGTTTCTTGAACTTCAGCCGCTCCCTCGCCATCAATTACTTCTTTTTCTGCCACTTTCGAGTCGACCTCTTCGCCTTTCTCTTCCACATCACCCTCGTCTGAAAAAAGAAACTCCTGCCAATAGTTGGTCATACTGCTGAATCCATTTCTCAGGCTCCCAAGCTCCTGTCTTCCCATCAAGGAAATCCTTCATCAGATGACTGCGTTCTTTCATCATAGATTCAAGAGCGATCCCTTCAAGATTCTCAAGTAATTCTTCATTCTCCTTCTTCACATTCTCGAACGCATCCTTATAGCCTTCAATTGTAACCTCAGAAGTCTCCTTTTCCATCTGAAGTGTTGCCTTCACTTCCTTCAACTCCTTCTCCAATTCAGCATTTCTTTTTTCAAGCGACTTCTTTTGGACCACTTCCTTTTTCATAGCCGCAAATGATTTTTCCATCTCTCTCTGTTTCTTAAGAGTCGATTCGACATATCGCTGCATATGTAGACTGCACTCCATTGCCTGGAAAAAGGATTTGATTAGAATCCATTCTACAAATTATTAAGAAATTTCTATCTACTTTCTTACTTGGTAATTTAAAGCCGCAGCCTTTTTCATCGACTCGACCGGGCCAATCTTGGATAACCTCTGTTCATCCTCCTCCAGCAATAGCTTCTTAATAAAGGGTCAAGGCTTGATGGGTCCGAAATTGCAGTCGACCCTGATGGAATCCTGACAACTATATTATCGATTTCTTCGATTTCATCCGCCTTCCTTTTCCCCCCTTTGACAACTATTTCGGTCGACTTCCCCTTATGCTTTGGAGTTCCAGTCGACGATACCAATTGTGGTTCTGGAACCTCCACTTCTGGCTCCTTTATCTTGAGCTTCCTAGCCTTTTTTCGGCTCATCAACTCATCAATTGATGCTACTTTTATTTGCCTCGACGCCATGTCCTCTGCGCATAAAATTCTTTTGGAGTTAATGTCTTTATAAACCACCCTTTCCGTACAGAGCTCGAATCGACCGAGTACAGTAGATGACTTCCAATACGTTTTTAGAAAGTGCCAAAAAGGGGTAGATATACCTTCTGATTCGAAGATTTCTTTCCACTGTAAAGTTGCTCTTAGTCTCTGCTCTACCAAGATTATCCTCCAATCTCTTTGTTCGACGGGAAGATCAAGAAGAGCTTTTGTGTTCGACAAAATAAGAGGTGTTTTGTCGAATAAACTGTTTCGAAAAGGACCTGCATAATAAACAATCCATACATTAGTATCATACGACAATAACATTGATAAATTTTCAATAAATAGAAGAAGTTGATACTCACTAAATACACTCCAGTATTCTGAAACTCGACCCATTCCAGTCGACCCAAAGATACCCTCATTTTTCACAAAGAAATAGTCCGACTGCCAATTACCCCTATCGTTTGTTGGAAGCCCCATAACTATTTGTTCCCTCTTACGACGAAGGTACAAAGTATATCTCCCTTTTTCAGTTAGGTGCTCTTTAAGGTAGTATGAATATAAAATGTCCTTCACCTCAAACAATAACCCTTGTTCGAATGCTAAGCATTCAATCGACATTAAAATCCTCCAAGCATTCGGCATTAGTTGTGAAGGAGCAATCCCATAATGATCCAAAATTTCCCAAGCTAACCTCGGAATAGGGAATCTAAGCCCATTAGAAAACGGTACTACATAAACCAATCCATCCGGGAATTTTATAATCGATCCTTTCAGACGGCAAGGGCACCCTCAGTTCCATTGATCTAGGAAATCTATACTTAATCCTAATTTCCATCAGCAAACTAGCCGTCATTCGACTAGCTGGGTTCTTGGTTAGTATGTTGGTAGGCTCACTTGTGCTCACCCCTCCACTAAATTCCTCGACAGCTGCCAATGATCTAATAGGAATTGCCTGCAACGGAACTTCATGCGACATAACGGTTACAGGTCCTTCCTCAAAAAACTCTTGACGCGACCATTCCCTTAATGATTTTTCTTCTGTTGATTCACTCGATGATGATCCTACGAATGTATCGATCTGTTCTCCTAAACTTTCTAAAGAGTCTCCACTCGACATATTCTATTCAGCGAGTCTACAAACAAATAATTTCTAGGATTTGGGTTCCTTAAAGATCAAATCCTACTCCTATCTCCAAACACAAATCCACCAAATAACGTATGATTCTAAAGATCAAACAACCTAATTTAGCTAAGAACAGATTGAAGCTACTCTACGAATATTCAAAGCAAATGAAGAACGCGAAGAGAGTGAAAGAAGTACCTTGAAGCCTTGAAGTTCTCTCCCAAATCGATTGATCTTGTGAAATGAAACAAATGAACCCAACAAGCCACACTTATACTACTTCTTTTGGCGGTTTATTTCCCGCCATAAGACTCCTCGTTATTTGCGCTAGGTTTTACTCCGTTAAACGACACGTGGAAGATCTATAGAATGTAACTCATATCTAGTCAAGTGAACTCCTGAACCTTATTAGGTTCAGTCGACAAAGGGACATTCCCTTGACTCGTATCAAGACAAGTGAACTCCTGAACCTGCCTTTGGTTCAGTCGACAAAGGGACATTCCCCTGGACTCATGTCGAGTCAAGTAAACTCCTGAACCACCGTTTGGTTCAGTCGACAAGGGACATTCCCCTGGACTCATGTCGAGTCAAGTAAACTCCTGAACCACCGTTTGGTTCAGTCGACAAGGGACATTCCCCTGACTCATGTCGAGTCAAGTAAACTCCTGAACCACCGTTTGGTTCAGTCGACAAGGGACATTCCCCTGGACTCATGTCGAGTCAAGTAAACTCCTGAACCACCGTTTGGTTCAGTCGACAAGGGACATCCCCTGGACTCATGTCGAGTCAAGTAAACTCCTGAACCACCGTTTGGTTCAGTCGACAAGGGACATTCCCCTGGACTCATGTCGAGTCAAGTAAACTCCTGAACCACCGTTTGGTTCAGTCGACAAGGGACATTCCCCTGGACTCATGTCGAGTCAAGTAAACTCCTGAACCACCGTTTGGTTCAGTCGACAAGGGACATTCCCCTGGACTCATGTCGAGTCAAGTAAACTCCTGAACCACCGTTTGGTTCAGTCGACAAGGGACATTCCCCTGGACTCATGTCGAGTCAAGTAAACTCCTGAACCACCGTTTGGTTCAGTCGACAAGGGACATTCCCCTGGACTCATGTCGAGTCAAGTAAACTCCTGAACCACCGTTTGGTTCAGTCGACAAGGGACATTCCCTGGACTCATGTCGAGTCAAGTAAACTCCTGAACCACCGTTTGGTTCAGTCGACAAGGGACATTCCCCTGGACTCATGTCGAGTCAAGAAAACTCCTGAACCACCGTTTGGTTCAGTCGACAAAGGGACATTCCCCTGGACTCATGTCGAGTCAAGAAAACTCCTGAACCACCGTTTGGTTCAGTCGACAAAGGACATTCCCCTGGACTCATGTCGAGTCAAGTAAACTCCTGAACCACCGTTTGGTTCAGTCGACAAGGGACATTCCCCTGGACTCATGTCGAGTCAAGTTGGACTCCTGAACCTGTTTGGTTCAGTCGACAAAGGGACATTCCCCTGGACTATCATGTCGAGTCAAGATTGGACTCCTGAAACACGCATTTGGTTCAGTCGACAAAGGACATTCCCCATGACTCTTGTCGAGTCAAGTGGACTCCTGAACCACCATTTGGTTCAGTGACCAGAGAATGTTCCCATTACTTATGTCGAGTCAAATGTATCCATGGATCTTCAAAGGATCAGTCGACCAAGAACCAATTACCATAAGTCAAGTCAAATCAGAAGGACTAAAGATTCGTCTGCCCAGACGATACACGCGATTATAGAAGAAGTTGCCACATTTTGCACAAAGCCTTATAAAACAATCCAACAGAAGGTGATACATTCTTGTCACGGCTTTGGATTAGTATCATTTGACATAAAACGTATATACTCTCTAAGAAAAAACTTCTTTGACTTAGAGAGTAAGGGACAAACTGTAAGAGCCAAATTTGGTCAAGGGTAAAACTGTCTTTCACCTTAAGCCCACATCAAGGCCCGAAACCAAAGCCCAAAGAATTATGTATTTGATTACAATTAAAATCATAAAAGCATGGCCACTCCACTTAACCTAACTCTAGCACTAATCCCCACCACTCCACTTAACCTAACTCTAGCACTAATCCTCACTTACTCCAAAACCATTACCACCAAACTCAGATCAGTTTTTCTATAAATATGAAAAGAATACGGGAAGAAGGCATTCAAGTCTCATTTCTCTCACCCTAATACTTCATGCTCTCAATCCTTAATCCCCTCATATATTACACGGCTCTCACGGCCAAACAAAGGAAGTAGAGGTAATATTCAACCTTGCTTTCCCATTTTACAAACTTATTTCCTGCCACTGACTTGGGCGTCGGAGTGTACCCGGTATCCACCACACCGGTGGTAGCCTACTCTCGTCCACTCTACTTTGTTTTTTGCAGGATTGCTAGTGCCCAACTTACAAATTCTGATTGGGGACCTCGGCGAAAACCAGCGTCCACATAAGTGTATGTCCTTGTTTTTAGCTGCCTGGGGAAAATAATACTGTTAAAATAAATCACTATAACCCATTATAACATTTTGAGGCATTTAGGACACAAAACCATTACCAGCACATTTATTTTTCCCATCGAGTTTTGTATATTCAATTGAACACACTTTATATCAGGGTTGAAAACAATTTTGCACGGGTCCATTAAGGTCGAGTCTGATATAAATTCTATAAACTATCGATTGGGCGGATCGAGATAAGTTATAAGAAAATGGATTCTTTCGAACTAGTAAAGCTAAAAAAATTTCTTGTAACCAGGTAGTCTGTGGGGCATGGCATGATTATGATAAAGTTAGAATAGGGGTACAATATATAATTTTTCGTATCTGACATTAATTGAATGGATCAGATACAAGTAGTGATTATCGCGTCACCAACTGACTCGTTGCGATCCATAGTTGTATTACTCTTTGGTTACTATGAAACTTGAGTTTATGCTTCAAATCATTGCTGCCATGAATATATTTTTTATATGCTGGAAACATATTCTGTGTTAAATGAGTGCCAATGTCTAACACAGAAATTTACAATGCTTACTGCAATGAGTCTTGCTTTCTCTGTAATAAGGCAACAACTTGGGACAAGAAGAAAATATTTTACAGGCACCCTCTTATAATCATTCATCCATGAGAGTTACCTAATCCATTGTATTAGTTAATCTGCATTATCGATTTATTAAGTATTTATTGCTGTCATCATTTCCGTATTATATATATTCTGACTGTGTCCAGGCTTGTGCGTCCCTATAATAACATTCAAGATGGGAAATAGCAATGGCAAGGCAAGGCAAGAGTGGCCAAAGTGGCGTGGCTTAGTTGTATAGGGTTCAGGATCTCACCTTGAGATCTTGGGTTTGAATTTAAGGAGTGTGTTTCTTGTAAGAGCCAGAGACAGTCGAAGGTTTTACCTGCTTCACTTAAGCCCGTAATGAGTGGTTTGGCGGTGGAATTTCTAATAATTTCAAAACAAAACAAAAAAGAAAAAGGCAAGGCAAGAGTGGAAATATATTTGCCTAGTAATGACTTCAGATCCATTTTTGTGTTCTTCTAATTGGTAAGGGAAAAATTGCATCCCATTAAAAAGCCACAATTGAAGTCTTTTTAAATTTAGTTGGTTTGAATTATGTAGCTATATAGGATCTAAACAACCCCCTAGGTCCGACTCCGATCCCCACCCTTAAAAGATCGACGCCCTCGGCATCTCGCATGCATCTCCAACTATATATATATATATATATAGTTAACCTAGCCTAGCCTAGCCAGCCTAGTTAAAATGTTAAGTGAGTGATTGTTTTGATGTTCGCTCATCTACATATCTGCCTATTAATTATGCTTCTATCTAGCAGCCTATATATATATCATATCGAGCTCGATTCTACAAGGAAACCCATATATGCCCCTGCTGGCCCTGGGTATCCTACAACCCAATGGGGTCCTGTTCAAGGTGAATAATGTGATGTTTTACAGTGGCAAAGGTGGAAAGAATCAGCAAGCATTACTAAAAATGTGGAAGATATGTAGATGCAAATTTTGTGTGCACAGAGCATTGAGCATTGACAATTTTTGACAAGTGACCTTACTTGCTTCTCTTAGTCAATGTAATAATATCATAGAGTAGGAGAATTTTTATGCACAATTGTTACATTCTTGTTTATGGGACCATTCTTTTCTTTTTTGTTGGAACGGAGCTCAATGCTATTACATCATGAATCTTTATGTTTGGTAAACTCTCATTTTCAAAGAGATGTTTTTTTTTTTTTTTTTTTAAATATTTGGTGTCTTAAAAAGATATTCATTATTCTGGGCTCGATGCTATTTCTTGAAGTTATTTTCCAAATTATAAATAAATAAAAAAAAGGGAATATTACTATTGCATTAATTCTTTGTCATTTAGATATCTTCATTTGAGAACATGTGGTTCTATTTTTTTAAATCCAAAGATCATGCACTTATCTCTGTATTTTCATATCGAAAATTATTTTTAGATGAAGAGATATCAAAGGAGTTTCTTATTTCCCAACCAGATTCTCCAAAATCTATATATAAATATTGTTTTATCAAGAATAAGTAAGAAAAAACTTTGAAATGTTGGTTGATTGGCAAAGATGCGGAACTAGGAGTTCATTATCTAGTGTGATTTTTCTGTTCTAATATTATATTCGAGAATTATCAATATTAATCAAATATTTTTATGTTTAACGGAACACTGTTAGATCAAATGATAAATACATTCAAGAAAAAATATGACTTTTTCTTATAAAACGAAATGAAATGAAATTTGGATTCATATAACGGGGAGAATTTTTTTTTTTATGAAATAGACTAAAGAGATTAAGTGAAAGAGAATTGACTGGATGATAGTATCGTAAAAAAAAAACACCAAATTCTTCCACAGTTTAGACATTAGCTCAATGGAATAATGTGATTATTGTGAAATCTAGAAGATTTGAAATCTTGTATCAAAATACACTGATGGATTGTATAGTACTACATTAAAAAAAAATTACCATAAATTTAGCACTGGACCACAACTATGCTAGAAAAGTAATGGGACCCAGTAGGTTGATGGTTCGTTCATTTGATGGTGTGAATCTTTAATTAAAGAAGGGTCACCTTCACCACAAATTGACATTGGAATCGGAATATATTCGAAAAAAAATCGATTCCTAATATTTTAGTATTGAAACCTATCATATTTATCGATTTTAAATTGGTTCTGATCCGATTTCGAGGATTCATATTTCCATTTTTTCAATATATTTTTTTGTTTCATTTTAAAAATACAATACTTGATAATTGATTTTGTTCAAATTCTTCAATATATATTTAATTTGTGATTTGAGTGGGGTGAATATACATTATTTAGATAAAGAGCTTTGGACTTTTCATAATTTTTAACCATTTTTTTTAATTTATAATTTGAAACCAATTCTAAAATTTGGTTCCGATTTCACCCACATTAGACCAAAAACGGGCTGAAAAAAATAGTTTCTAATATTTTGGACCGACCCTAACGAAATCGATTTTAATTCCAGAACTAAAAAATTGATCCGATTTTTATAAATTGCGTAGTAGTTACGGAACGATGTACACCTCTAGGTTTAGCTTGATGAAGTGAGCGAAAGTCCAAAGGTTACACCGCTGATCACACGTGCGACGAATTTGACACGTGATCGTGATATCTGGAACAAGAGTGGTCCCCGCTTGTTATTCTTGTGGCCCACTCTGTTAATCCGGAGCCCTAGATGAAATCCTCCATCTAATCAAGGGAAAACGCATGTGAGACTTTAACAAAGGAAAAAGAAATATAAATTAGACTAATAGGATTGTGTGGAAATTCTGAATTCGATTTGGAATTCAAGATTTTGTATTGTATGAGATAAAATTTAGGTCGAAAAATTGTCATATATAAAAACATCGATTGAGATTCAAAATGATTTTTCATATCGAATTTTAGTCTAAAAAATCTCAAATCACTATTCCGTACGGTATTCAAAATGATATTTTTAACCTATTTCAAAAAGATCATTCGGTATTTAAAATAATTTTTCTGTCTACATTTTAAAAAATCATGATGATTTTTTTCGTTTCAAATTATAACCATGATAAGACAAACGATATATCTCGATTCCCATCTTAGGCGGTAAATTAAGGAAAGAGAAGGGGACAGTGAGCTGAGCCATTGTAAATTTGTAACAATACTTGGGACAGACATATATTTGATGTCATGTGAGCTGTGAGGCAGCGTCGATCTGTTTTCTAAATCTGGGCTCTGGCCAGCTGTGCGCTGTGCCTCATTATTACGGTGAGGGTCCCCGTTAGCTCCTTAATTGCCTCTTTTTGATTTTGTTGTTTGCAGAAACTCACATGCCTATCAATTTATCATCTCACATCAATATCATCACCATGAAATCAAAAACGGTACAGTACAGACATTTAGTTGTACTGGACCTATTGGTTCCTTCACAGTTCACATGCAAGTGTCCGCATATCTGCTTGCTCTCTTTTGATTGTTGGTCCCTTAAAAAGTCTTCATCTGATTAAATCTGAAGCAGCAGCATGTGTTGGGTCACAAGTGGTGTTTGAAACCACATAAAAAGACCATAGAAACTGAAATATTATATTATGTTTCGGGTGAAACTATCCCAAAACTAGAAGAATTTGTGAGGTACCCATAATGTATGAAGGACTCACTACACCTACACTCGATTGTCACAAAGATACTCATTAACTGTCACGCACTAAAGTGTTGCAATTGCATGTTCTAAAATATATATATATATATATAGAATTGTATGGTATGGTATGGTAGTATAGTAATAATAAATGTAATGTAATGAAATCCATTCTAAATGTGACCATTTTTCAGATGGCCACGTCACGTGCTGTCAATTTCAACTTTAAACATAGTTGCATGAACAGGTAATAAAAAGCAATGCACAACAGCAACTACACGTTACATTTTGATCACTGCTGATTCTCTCCAAGTAAAAAGTGATCATCTCATTCAAGCCCAAAAAGTTTTTTTTTTTTTTTTTTTTTTTAACAGCACATAATTAATTACTATTCTGATTACTTATGGTGGCATCCGGCACGGCTTGCCAAGCAGAAGCCGCTATGAGAGGCCGGCTATGCCAGCCGAGAGTCAAACGCCCTTCGGTTTCCTCGACAGAGTAACCCTCAGCTGAAAAAAGAGTCAACAGCATACTAGCTTGCCTAAAAGCATTAGACCCAAGATGCAATGGCCTAAAGCCGGCCCCTGCGAGCCGAGTCCTCCACTTAGCCAGCGGCTCGTGTCTCTCCACTCGAGCCGACCCTTCACAACACACAACGTTACAAATCTCTCCTTGAATGTAAATCTCGGCTAATGCCTTTTCCGGCTGAAGCGGGCAAGCCTCCAGCGAGTCAAACATTGTTGAATAATAATACAAAGCCGTCGTGAACCGGTCCAAGAAATCTGGCTGGTTGTGATTCGATTCTTGCTCGACGACCGTCATTATCTTCGGGTTCAAGTTCCGGATCCAACCCAATACCATTTCCATAGGCGAATTTCGGGTCGGATCTGACCCGAGTAATTTATGCAATTGCATAATTGAGTTGACGGCCAAG
This sequence comes from Zanthoxylum bungeanum, assembly GCA_019454045.1. Taxonomy (NCBI): domain Eukaryota; kingdom Viridiplantae; phylum Streptophyta; class Magnoliopsida; order Sapindales; family Rutaceae; genus Zanthoxylum; species Zanthoxylum bungeanum. Next base: position 1,859 of record SKCR01016423.1, on the reverse strand, counting down.
GCTTCTTGAGGGCTGGCCTGAAGCATCCACGGCTTCACATCCTCAAGCCGCGAAGCCGCCACGCCGCGAAAAGCGAACCTAATGTTGACGGAGCGAGCCAACTCGGCGAGTCGCAACCCGATTTCTCGGAGTGAGTCACGGCCGTCTGGCGACGGTGGACCAATGCCGGTTAACCTAAGAAACGGAGGACCGCCTGGACGGAGAGCCAGCGCCTGTATCAACGCCGGCCATTGCAGACCGTGCATCAAATTAAAATCAACCACGTGGACACAATCGTGACCCTCAAACGCCTCTAAAATGGCCTGATTAGCCGTGAAGTGAGCGAATTTCAAGTAAGGACAGGCCTCGTAAAAGTGATGATACAAAATCTCGGCTTCATAAGCCGATCCGCAAACGGAGCCGCCGACTCCCATAATCCGAAAACTCAAAGCTTCGATGAAGTAAACAGCAACTTTCCCAATACCGCAACTCGTATTAACACGCGTCAACAAACCCTTCATATCCTCAATCAACGAACCAGCCAATGCCATCTCGCCACGTTGCACAGACTCAGCACACGTCATCAACATATGGACCAGCCTTATCCCGGAATCCTCCTCCATCGCCGTAACAACCATCATCTGCTGCTGATGCTGTTGCTGAGTAGTAAAATTGTCGGTCGAGGAGTTGCTCACAACCGGCTGATTAACAGCGGGCCCCGCCACGAGATCGGAGAACTCAGGTAGATCGGACGGCAGCAGAGGGAGGGGCAGATGGTTGAATTCAGAAAGGAGAGAGTCAACCCAAGAGGCGAGATCAGAGGGATTGTAATGGACGGTATCAGAAGCAAGTTGGGAAATATCAGATGGAGAATTGACCATGACAGTTTCGAGGCGTTCAAGCCGTTGAGCCACTTGTCGGAGCTCCGAAGAACGTACCTTGTAACCGGCTCCTGCTAATAACCCATCTATCTCACCGGCAGGTTTCGTACCGGAACACGATGAACTTCCGCTGCTGCTTCCAGCTGACGTGGCAAAGTCGTACGGTGCCATCTTATTTTATCTTTTTTTTTTTTTTTCCTTTTCTTTCCTGAGAAGAAGTTTTAAAATTTGAGAGGTTTTGTTATTAGAGATTCGGATCTGAGGTGGGTTTTATTTGGTGGGTTTCATTGGACTCGACGGATACTGTGAAGAGAGAGTTTTGAGTGTGAGTGTGAGTGTGAGTGTTGAGAGAGAGGGGGAGAGAGAAAGAGGGGACTGTAAAAAAAGAGAGGTCGGAGAGGAGAATATGGTTTTTTTGAAAAGAGTGAATACGTATAAAGAGTTCAAGAGTGAGGGAGTGGATGACAATGTATGTATTATGTTACGGTGTTATATAATTAAATGATTTTATTTTTTAATTAAATGATGTCCGTGCCTACGGCACGGTGTTACGGTATTTGTCTGTGCCTACGGCACGGTGTTACAGAAGTAAATGATTTTATTTTTTAATTAAATGATTTTATTTTAACTTTCTATTTTTTAATTTGAAAATTTGAAAATTTTTGACTATTTCCATCAATCAATTCATTATCTTTCTCTTTCCTCCAATTACCAATGAATTGATCTGAGCCGTCAATTAAGCCACATAAAGAGAGTCATTGGATACACTTTCTTTCCTCCAACACCATTCTCATTTATTATATAGATATCACTTTCCGGCTTAATTTCATATAATCAAATGTAGATTTATCATATCCGTAAAGGATAATTTAGTTGATTATATTTAATTTATGATTTAGATGGATGGAGATATAATATATATGGAATAATTTAATAAAAAAAAAATTTTGAAATCGTTGGAAACCCCGCGGTCAAACTCACTCATTCCGAGCTTAAGCG